>JAUOZQ010000859.1:0-22229 GCA_030710315.1 Anomotaenia brevis
GCCAGGAATGATGTGGGTCCTGTATTGAGCACCGACTTAGCGTCTCCCACGATATTCTGATATCGAAGAAAGGCATTCGCTAGCTCTTGGACAGTCGTGTCGGGATTCTTGTCCATTAGAGTCATGAGTTGGGCTCGGACGGAAGATAATTCGGTGACTTTAATCAATTTTTCATATTTAAATATATCTCTCGATAAGTAAGCAAGATTGGTAATTTGCTAATACATTTCAAAACATTCTTAAAACCACAAGAAATAACCTCAACACTTAAATAACCGCAAACACACCAACAATGATTTTGAAAAGCAATTCAAGGCATAAACCAACAAAATCCAAATTAGGTTTTATTTTTATCTGAAAAAATCTTGTGCTCTCCTCTGGTCTTCCTTTAAATGGATTAGCATGCTGGATAATAATAGATATTTATAGCAGGAAAACTGCGACAGTTATGTTATATTATCCTCTTATTGCTTATCACGATCCGATAAATGGAGGACGCCTCCCAAGCCATCAAAACGGAGGAAATCTTCTTTTCTACGCAAAGAATCCCTCTGCTGATTTTACCAACAGCAAGAGTCATGTGGGAGCACTGTCTAGTGGTTTTGCTAACTTTCATGTAGCTTAAAGGGATGAGAACACATTTTTTTCGAATTGGTGCACAGCTTTTCAAATATCTTCTTTTCATTTGAAATTTGCCAAAATGTGCTTTTTTCAAATCTGTGGAACTGACCGCTGGGTGGGCAGTCGAACAGCGCCATCTTATAGCATGTTTCAAAATGACAAAATCTATTTTATACAGCAATGCTCAAACACAAGATCAAAGACATGCTCCAACCACCGATCAGTGCAATAAATCCTTCTCCATTAATGATTTCATCCTACGTTCTTACGACGTAGAACACATTTTTTTATACACAAAGCTGACAAAGTGTTGCATTTTCCCGTCTGTGAGTTAAAAATGGCAGGACTTGATTGCTTCCGATGGAAAGATATTAATTTCCTGAGAGAGGAGATGCTTGTGGTTGGCCTACCAAATTCCATGTTGTAATTCTTATAACGATTTAATTAATTTTATTCGAATTATATATATATTTTTTATTAATGCATTAATATCCGTCAGCAGATAAGGCGTGTATTTGTTGTGATTGATAAATTAATGCAATTCTAAAATCGGAAAGTTGAATTAACAAATGGACTAGTATGATAAAAAGTATTATGTAAATTAGTTGGCAGTGGAAGTGTTTAAATGAAGCTCATTTATGCTCTCAAGAACGGATTGTGCAGTTTTTCAAGTGCAAAACCTTAAACGAAGATCAATGACCCAATTATTAAAACCTGAGGCTATAGATGAAGACGACTTCAATATTCCGCCAAAATATCTTTTTCATTTTTTACAATCAGGATCTCTCGTCAGTTCAAATGTGGCTTTCGTGGTAGTCTAAAACCCAGCTGTCAATTTACTAAAAATTAGAGTACCAATTAAAGGAGATTGGAACAATTGCTCATTCATTTTTATTCATATCTTCGGCTAGCGAAATCGACTATCCAGACTACCCATCAGGTCTAGTCGCATTAACAGGAAACTAGCCTTTATAGCACAATGTTATTAGATTCAGCTATTTATTTTCAATAATCTAACTCTCAGAATCCCTCCTAATAAAGAGAAGGTAAAAATGCTGATATTAACGAGTTCTAAGTTCCGCATTACTTACTGAGAGCTGCAATGTTGCGTTTCTGAAATCATAAATTGTTGCCATGTTCTCACTAGATTCTTTCACGGAAATGTTGATGGTATATAAAGAAGTTAAACATGTTAACTGCATCGTTGTAGGAATCTTTAGCCTGAATTCACCGTTGCCATTTGTCTTTTTGAAAATTACTATACAATAATAACAAATAGCTTGCTATTATGATTAGAAAACCGTACCAGAGAAATAATAATGCCTCTAATCGTACAGTAGCACCAGCCATTTGCAAAGCGAATTTGATTCTTGAGTTTTAGAACTAAAGGAATGCACTTATTGACGTCTAGTATCGATTGTAATAAGACTCTTTAGTCGAGCTTAGTTACATTCGCCTAGCATAAATCGAGTCTATTTCCAGTTACTTTAGCAATTTCCAAATTCAAATAACTACATTATATTTTATAAGTCAGTACTCTGTGACCGTTGATGGTGTCGGTATTAAATTCGTACTATGTATTTTTGGCCAAACGGAAAAACAGCCATATTTACCATATTCACCAATCAGCACTTTTAATGTCCTAATGTATACTTAATGTTAAGTACCTAACGATAGTGGAGTCACGCAGTCATGGAAAACGTAAAGCTTTCCAACTCTTCATTCTATCTTTGTTGAGTGCAAAATCGAACAATTCTGCATGAAATAGATCCTAAGCACGTGTGCGTTTCCCAAAAATCCAACCACTTATGTTAGTCCTGTTTTTTTCGCGCTGTCTTTTTTCAAACCATTTTTTGTAATATGTTTAATTTGGAAAATGTACTAGAAATGATAAAGAATTACAATGTTTTTATTTTAAACTTTGCAGAAAAAGGAAATCGAGTTCGATTTTCATTCTGGCTTATAACCTGAGGTGTTTATCGTTGCAAAAGACAATTCTGCTTTGCTTCTTAATACCATATGGCTGTACTAGTCAATTTGAAGATAATGTGGATATTTTCATCATTCTAAAAAAGATATAATGGTTGTAAGAACGTTTTTTTAATTCCTAAAGACAAAAGGATAATATATTCAAGAAATATTTCAGAATTCCGAATCCTTGCAATCGATTGAACTGAGAGCGTCATTGAATCCACGCAGTAGTGCGCCAACGAATAATGCCAAATTATAGTCATTAGCAGGAAACCCAATAATTTCACTGAAAACAAAGGGCTGTACTCCAGTTATTTGAAACTTTTCAAAAAAACGGAATTGCAAATGAAGGTGGATCCTGAGATTCATCAACTGCACCCTAGGCGAGACCGTGTTGATTCCGAGGCTGGTAAGCAAACAAACCAATATTTAACAATGTTAGAAAAAAAGAAACAAAAGGGGTTCTAATCTTCTAAGGAAATGCTTTTCAGCGCAGCTTCTAAATACATGTGCGTAGTCACTAAGTAACAGGAATTGCATCTTTCGCTTTTTCACTTAACTAGCACCCAGACTAAGCCGAGAGATCATCACCACTGAACCACGACTCGGAAAAGACCACAGGCACGTTGCTGTTCCCTCAGGTCCATCGGTTGGTTCAAACAAGGTACTCAAATCATATCAGGGCACAAATATAGGCATACATGTTGCGGCTTACCGAAAACCAGGCTTGGTTTCCTTGTAGGCATTGAACATCACATGCTCCATCAAAATCGAACATTCGAAATCGCTTTCAGTGGTTTCATTCAAGCATTCCGCATGCCATCCAGCCAAGCTTCCATCAAATCGGATCTTCTTTCCTTCATCGTCAATGTGAAAAGCAAGCATGGCTTTGGCCACATAATGCAGTAATGTGGTGTTCACCCCGCTTGATGCATGGGTTTGGAAATCACTGCATAATTCTCAGGAGAAATATGACAATAATGATATGTTCAACTCACTTTCATCGTCATGAACTACCTCGTAGGATGGCCTCGAAGAGCAGCCTAAGGCACAGAAAACTGACAAAGAGAGCAAAAAGAATTTCAGCATTCTACTAACCTTCTCTTGTAGAGTTGGCCTTCATTTATACGGTTCAAAATATGGTTCTAAATAATGGAAAGAGTATTCTAGAAATGACCTCATCCATAAAGTGGGCTTCCCTAAACCAAAGTCTTGTTTATTTTTCTCATATGCTAAAGGTGCCTTTGCTTATTGCCTTAAGCTGGGTCTACTACGGTTTTGAAGCAGCCGGATTCCCAAACATCAATCTACAGCCAAGCCCCGTAGTATATTAATTATACAAGAATGATTGGTACAGTTCAGCAAAGCCAGCCCTTCCGGAAGTTCTTCGTAATCTCGGCTGAAGTATATTGTAGGATTCCAGTTTAAATGTAGATGAGTCTGATAAACACGGTGGAATTACATCTAATAACATAATCTTGGATTAAGAGCAATTTCCCATACATTTGCTCTCATGCATGTAAAGCAGTACGCAAACACAATTTTGAAACCAAGAATCCGCTGTATACCACGAATGGTCTAAATTATCAATGCGTTAAAGAAATTTATCTAATTTAAATAATTTATCAAAAAGTCATATGGCAATTCTCGATTATAGAACCCATATTGTAAATGACAATAAACGCAAATCAACTACAAAATTTTGGCATGTCGAAGCACCCTAATCCAAAAAATCTGTGGATTTTTAGATGTTAATCACCACATGCAAGCAACATTGAGAAAATCTGTAGCTATTTCAAGCAACTTCATATCATTTAGGAGGAAAGGCATTTCTGAAGCAGACTAGGATTATTTTCTATCTTGGTTATGTTTTTAATGAGACGATTTTAAGTTATTACTTTCAAATTTTGAATTTCAGTAGAATAGTAGGTTCCTTTCATAATTTCACTCGTGAAAAGGTTCGTTTGAAGTCTAAATTCAGCTTGATCGATTTTACTTAACCATTAGTAAAGATTGCAACCTCGGATGTTTTGTTCGCATTCATACTGTAAATGCTTGATAAAAGATTTTAAAATGGTGATGATTTCAGTTCTAAAGAGTTCTTCGCCAAATGTTCTACTGACAGAGGAGACTTGCTTGTCACATCGCACAAATCCTGGAATGATTAAATTTTCTGGACGAACTTCCCACAGCACATAACCCCATGCTTGCATTCCGCCTTCCATCTCCGTTCGTCGTTCCACTGTGCAGTTGTTTCCAATTAATGAGGAGCAAAGCACTTGTCGTCGCGAACTGGGTCACCATCTCTTCCACCAGAGGATCACAACTGAGGAACCCGTGGTCAGATTCGACTTAAAAACTGGGCAATCTGATCGCCAATTGATATCTAGTAAACCATCTCCAAATCTGTGTGTATATGAGCACACACGGGGAATGAATTCACGTTAATTTGCAAAAGTCAGTATTGCCGCTTATTGGGTGAATCCCAGGATCAAAACCTTATTAATTATATCAGGTTACTTGTTGCTACCTCAGAGTAGTCATTCCCAAATATATACATATATCTGTATATATTCCATCCAAATTAAAACTAAGCAGAAACTGAACCTCTAAAAGTGCAATTGTATTCTTCAAGAACTAACCAGCTGGAACTGACATTTTCCTGGTAAGTTTATAAAATAGAATGCACAAATATCATCTCACAAATTTTACCTTTTCACTGGGTGCGCGAAAAAATATCTTTGAATGAAAGTTAAAGCTACTAATTAGAAGTAAATCTCACTATTGTAATGCAAGTTCACTTTTGTTTATTATTTTGATATCAGCTTATTTCAAAGCAATGCTGAAATGTAGGAGAAATTGAGAAATCAAAGAATTCTACATGTGACGGATCCTATGTACGTTTGAGTATTTCGAATTTAAAACCACTTATTTTCGTTCTATTTTTTCGCTTTGTCTTTTATTCAAACCTATTTTTGAGTAAAATTTTTAATTTGCAGGTTCCTTTAGAAATCTTTAGATAATAGGCAAAATCGAAGGAAAAACCCAGTGGGTGTATATTGTTTACTTCTTGCAGTAATAGATAAGATGTTATTTACAATACAGAGTTTTACTGCCCTTTTAGCACAAGAAATATGTCGAGTTGGATTTTCAATATGTTTTATCATCGGAGAGGTACACCGCTAACACAGTTATTCCACTTTGCTAGTCGTTACCATCTTAAGATCTCAACGTAGTTGCCGAAACCCCAATACCGAACTAGTGTTTGAGTCATGTCCTTCGTTTCTTTCCATTCAAAAAACTGGATTGCGCTTCTCACACACAAACTTGTCGCCTTTTCTCCCTTTGGTATTGTGACTTCCCCTATAAGGATATGTGATCCGCATTGTGGGTAGGGTTAGATACCATGTGGATACTTGAATCGCACTTCAAAGATGTCTAAGATGACCGTATTCTTAATTGTTGTGATAACAAAGTTTTAATATGCTTGAACCTTGCATTGCCTAACTGTATGAGCTATTCTAAGGCAAACAGTGATAAATTACCGCCAAAATTGATATTAGTGAAAAAATTCAATCATGTAACACGGCAACCTTCACATAACTTGTCATGTAGCTCCTTCAGCGTCCGATTGTGTGGCAGGCAACTACGCACTTTGGTAGAATTTTGTTGTGCTATGCTTCAGGCAGGCAGTCGGTATGCACGTCAGCGTCATTGTCTTGTCAACGCAATTTGTCTTTGCAGCCTCTCCCAAGTGGACGGTCTGTATTTCAAAATATAAGTATTAAAAACCATCCCAAAATTGAATTTTCAAAGATAGTGTTCATTTGTTCCTCGGCATTTGAAAACAGTTATAGCAAGATAAAATTATCAGTCACATCAGTGCTGAGTGGCTTTTCACAGTAAAAGGTTTTTCTTATTAAAATTAGGTTTACACTACCATGTATTCACATCTCTTGCCAAAGAGAGGACGACTACAACCAAACATTGGCAGGAGAGCACAGATTTGTTCTACCAGATCTGCTTCTGTGTACACTTTTGCCTGCGGCTTTTTGCTTGTGTCTGGTAAGTATCAATAGCTAATATGTCTCCACTTTGAGTCGAAGGCGCTGAACACACTTTAATACCACTCACAAGTATTTTAACATCAAAAACTATTTGCAGTGGTGAGGCATCAGTGTCTTCTCTAAATCCCTGTATTTTAATGCCGATTTCATTAATTTGCCCTTCTCTCTTGCAATAAAACTTAATTACCCGAGTCTTTAATTGGGTCAAGGCAGCAGCATTCCCACACAACTTTACCACGGTCCTGCCTTTACCTTGCATCGTTTGCGAGCCGATCCCACGAAGTGCCTTCTGAGTAGTTTCTCAAAACTTACATTTTGACAAACACTTCAAATAATTTTAGGGTGATTTCGTAGGAATCCGTTTTGACGCATTTCTTCTTTTATGGTTCTTAATAATTTCAGTTAAAGATTTCACCTAAAAATAGTTGAGGCAATTGAAAAAGTCAACTGAGGAGTCCAATTTAAGCACTTTATTCACAAAAGTCTCCACTGCTTCAACCCTTTTACAGAGTTGATTAACTATATGATTGCATCATACTTCAACAAAATCGATTTGGTAAATAAATGAAAGACACTGAAGTTGGATTTCAGTCAATATGAGTGTTCACGTCTCAACATATACACAAGAAACGAGCAACTTATCATCAGATTTATCCATGACAACAGCCTCGACACTCGAATGCTTTCACAGAAGCGAGGAATAGGTGGGAGCAGTTGGGGAATTTCTGTGGATTTGGGTCTCCAAAAAGAAATCGGGAAGAATTTTGAATGAATGTATGACCCAGTTTAACTTCAATGCTTCCGATCTACACATCATCAAGAGAAATGGGCTTGGTGAGGTACGCGCATCCCAAAGGCCACGTCACGCACTTCCTTGTATCCCCACATCTTGTGCATTCCCCAGTTCCATCAAGACATTTCCTCTTTTCCACCTATTCGGTCCATGGACAGGGTTCATATTCCATCGACACCGGAGTCCTTCAACACTTGTTCGGTGTTCACCACATAAGCATCGTCGATGAAGGCGAATGCTGTTTCTTTCAGTCGACAGAATCGAGCATCCCATTGGTAAGTGTGGAACACTGAGAGTCAAGTCCAAATAGGAGTCTCCGTAGTCACTGATTAATAGGTCCTTGTGCACCCTCATTTTTTTCTTGATTTTATTTACGTTTTATGCAATGGCTTCATGTAATTGTGAGGAATTGAACCGGCCCGATTTTAAGTAATTGTGTAACATTGAATTCATCGCGTTGAAATAAGTCACTCTGTGAGGTCCGTGGAATTCCAATTAAAAAGCAAGTATATTGGATACATTATTCTGTTTCATATCTCCATAGACCCTCCGGATCTTGGCCCTCTCCTGTAGATTACGCACTCCTGACATGCAAACAATCTATGTTTTCTATCAAGCTGTATAACGAATAGTCTTCTTGGGAGAACTAGCATTCGAAAACACTTTAAAATCGGCACTCTTGGATTGTAGAAGAGTTCCTAAACTCGTTAAGAGGTGGTAGTAAGGGAACTTACCGTTTTTAGTATTAGTTGACCATGCGTCACATTTCATATATGTTCACCCAAATTCACTGAGAGAGGATGTAGGTGGCACTCGGAACAGTCTAAATTCGTCAGACATTCTTTGTCAGAGATGTCTGCTAACTCAGAAAATGTTGCTTCTTCTTCGCCTTGAATATGATTCTCCAAGTTTCTGAAGCACGACAACAGTTCGTAGTCTCCATTGACACTGAAAACAGAAAACATTGGGTTGATTCCAACAGAATGCAGGCTCAACCTGAAGATATGGCCCCAAGCAAACTCCACCCCTTGAATAATAAAAGTAATGGGCGGTCAGTAGGACTGCTCCGAAAATAAGAAATCGAAGTGTGTTTTGGTAAAGCACTAGGTTTCTGCTCACCCGAACTAACGATGTGGTAGAGCCTTGCGATTCTGAAATTGAATAGCAATGCTTCCATTGGGTTGATTCGGTGTCACAGATGTATGTGATGCCTGTGTGCGTTATTTAAGCGCTTTAATATTATTGCCACAATGATAATTAAATGTTACTGTCTCGTTATTTTTAGCTTATATCATCGTTTCCTTCCATTTAAAATATTCCATTTCGTGTTTCGATTTTGCATTTTGATTGCTAAATTTCTTCATTGTAAAGTATAATAAGAAGACAGTGATAAATATAACATTCAAGATGCTCTGCTGCGAAGCAGGTCAAAATAGCGAATTGTGCCTATCAACTTGGCAGAATAAATCCGTAGCGGATAGTTACTCCTTAATTCTCTTCCTAGACACATCAATTAACCCCTATTAGATGAGGCTGATAATAGAGGAAGAAAACAGGACCTCCATTTCAGCGCCTTTATTAGGAATATGTGCCCTCAATTTGGTGTGCTGGCGTGTTACGATTTGGTTGGCCTGATTTTTCGTTAAGACAGAATATACACACTTCGGTGATGCAGTGCGACCCGTTACAGGTGTGCCTCGTTTGAGATGTGATGACACCCCAAGTACCCATAGAGACACTGTATATCGATATTTACTTACAAAATCTCAGATGGCTGTTCTAGTGACAGACAGGAGGCAATCTTGTCTGCCCTGCGTCCGAAAATGCGAAAAATACCAGTCACAAAAGGTCATTTCTAGTTTAACTAACTGTTTTTCTGATCCTTAGGTATCTGATATGCGCAATTGCTACTAAAGATACAAATTCAGTCTCGTCTGCTAGGAGTGATTCGTCATTTGTAAGTGGATTCATGGCTTCCGCATTAGTGAACATTAATACCATGTTGGAAATCACTGGCAAATTAAATTAGTCCTTCCTTAAACCACGACACAACAGTGAGAATAATGCATGCAGCATAGTTGAGGTTTTCTTTTTTTCTCTCGCTCTAGTTTTAAGTAACACTACGAAAATCTAGATGTACGGAAATATTTCGGGACATTGTTGCGCTTCCTTGGTTTTGAACATCGAAGCACTTTTCTGGTAACTAGAAAAGTGGCCGATGAAGCGTAGCCCATGCTGGAGTTCTACCTGTGGTTTCTCGGATTGGTGGCAATACCTGACCGGAACTGTCAGATGTGGGCGGATTCAAATTGCTGAATTTGATCATGCTGGGACTTTGTTTTATCTTTAGTTGTTATGAATCGCAATTTTTTACAATTCTGATTGAGGGTCTTTATGAAGTGGATTTGTAACACTAAAGCACAGCGAAGTCACAACGATCAAGCGAATGACTCTTTTATAAAACATGCTTTATGATGATGCTGATGGAGGTATTTCGTGAAAGTTTTCCGGGTTGGAAGAAAGTGCCACGAATATTGAGCTGAATTTTGACCGATTCACATTACATGAGCCATAACGTGATCAGAACGTACGGAACACGAGTGCGGGCTGTGCGGGCTAGAAGGTCGTACACTGCTCCTAATTGAGTTCGTGCATTTCATCTGAAGCTTCATATGTAGACTGTGCCCATTGATCCTAACATCTTCTGCCCAGTATTTGGCCAATGAACCCGGTCACCCCTGATTTAATCTTATCATATATACTCAATGTTTTCCAAGCCTACCAAGCATACGCTCTGGTGCACGCTCTTAAAACAGAATATTCAGTATTTAAACAAAAATTTTTCACGGTCGGATGCATCTCTGTCGCTCAGACATACTTGCAGGGGCCGTACAGCCAGTGGAAAGCTCGAGGATGGTAGGGTCGCCGCTGCAAGATCCCTCGGCCACCAAATGCCCTCTCGCAGACACGAACACACTGCAGTGCTTCCTCGTAGATCCTGCAAAATCAGCCATGTGGCGGCGCTGGTGATTATTTGAAGCAGTTTTCCTGTGTATTTCTGGGATTGTATTTAATCGGTTTGCCAAGGATCCAATTTGGTTGGTCATATCAGCTTCTGTGTCTTTTAGGGAAAGCCATGGGCAAAAATGCAACTTCTATTACTACCATCATAATTCTGTGTCTCAAATTTTTTGAATAATTATTGAAGCCTGATGTGAATGACCAAGCATGTGCTCTTAGTCTTCTGGCGAAAATCATCCACGGTATATGAGAATATATAACAAAGGTAAGTCCGTAGTATTTTATATATCTCCACGAGTTGTAAAAGTGATGGCAACTTAATTGTAAGATAACTAAGCATAGATTATGAACCTTAAGGAACTTCACGAACAAGTGGCGTTGTAACTATTTTTCAAGTACAGAAAATCCAAAAGAACAGTGCAGCAGTTAAAGCAGTTGAATTTTTTAACGAAACGGGCAAATAAGCAATGTTGGATATAATGTGTACCGAAACAGGAAATCATAACTGAGGAAATGGATTGCATCATGCCATAGAAGCCATTTCCAACATTCTACGAAGCCTCATCGCACTACATAGATAATTGAAAATAAACCAAGAGGGAAAAATGATGCTTTAGTGTTACAAATCCACTTCATAAAGAAGTAAAATGAAATAAAATAGAAATTTATTGATTTTTAAGGCTACTTATTGCCATAACAACCAGATTAGCACGGAGCTTCCTTCACCAATGAACAAACAGTTTAATTTTGCCCAAAGGAAGCAAATACATACACTCCTTTATTTCTAGAACAAGATTTTGTACCACTTCTTGTCTTATGATGAGCGCATTGTCTCAAGCAAACTCAGAACGAATTCGGCCGAGCACTTCGTGTCGTTGAGTGATTCTGTGTAAATAGACTTTGCCAAATACCCAAAAACAAGTGTTTATCATGCAGAAAGCACAGTGTGTATAATATTGCACTTGGCATCAAATTTGAAATACTTGATTCTTCAATTAGCACCTACAGAATATGAATTTACTAAGAATAATTCATCAATCTATCACCACTTTATCCATTTTAAGGTAAAAGCTACACTATAATTATGTTAAAATTTCAAATACAAAAGGAACTGCCAATTTAATAAAAAGAAGCTAATTTTGAAGAAATTAATTATCGGTAATTTTGGTAATTTTACCTGGTTTGGTAATAATAGGCGGGCGTATAGGAGAGTTAGCAAAAGAGCGGATCCTGCAAGTAAATTGGAAAAATAGTCAAAACCGTTGTGGTAACATTATTAGAGGAACATTTACTTGAACCACCTGAAATCAAAAAGGCACCTACATAAAAAATTCTGCCGATGTTGAAGTCTTATAAGTGTCACTGTGGGGGTACGATCACCTGCTCAGTGAGAGATATCGTGGCATCCGTTCTTCGAATGAAGTCCGGAAGCGTCACATTTTTGGTCTAAGAGCTTCTACAATTCCAAACTGTAATTTTCTATTACTGGTTAAAACCGCATACAGCGTCTGCGATCGTCCAGGCAAAGTCAATGAAACTGCGCTTGGAATGTGTTACAAATATAGAATATGAAACAATCGAAGAGGCATGAAAGCATTCAAGTGCCCATGTTCCTCAAGTTGAAGATGGGACAACGGGATGACCGAGAAACCCGGAAGCAACTGGCCTAAGAAGTGCCTCAAACCTGAATGCTTTCCTCTCACTTTAGCAATGTGTATGCCTAGCATTTACTTAAGAACCTTTACTGAGCTATCAGGAGAAAATCCTTTCTATAAAGATTTTAGAAATTATTGTATTCAAAAAACACTTTATCATCTGGATACTTAAAATTATGGTCTCAACTTATACTGACGAGAAAAGGCGTTTTAGTGATGACTTAAACGGACGTATTAAACTTTTAAAATTGAATGAGTATCCCATCCTTTTATCTTGACACATTTTTGCAATCCAAATGTATCTAAACTAATTTAGTGTCATATTGGATTACATTTTTTTATTATGAAGGAAAGTATCCAAAATCTATGCCTGAAAATTGTACCGATAACGCACTGGCAACAGTGATGCAAGAGTGTTAATGTACTCAAACAAACAATTTTGCTGGCTCACTAATCAACAGCAATACCAACACCAACGACGAAACCTTCGTTATCTTTTCGGTTATGTAAGGGGCTTCCTTCTCTTAGGTGTGCCTCTTTGATGAATCGGTTTCCCAAGTTAATGTGATGAGTTTCCAAAACCAGGGAGGAGACAGGCAAATTGTTTCTATGCTCGCTCTGTGTGGTATAGGTGTCTGTAAAGTAATCCACGTTTAGTTGACCTGATCTGATAATGCTCGAACTTAATCAGTTAGAGTAGGGTTATACAATTAGTCATTAGGGTGATTTGGTTGTTCTTCCTTATCGGTGTGAACGTTAATAACATCTCAACGTATGGTCACTACAGTTACCGAGGACCAAACATTTGCAAAGTTACTGAAAATCATTGCAAGCCCATTATGAGGAGCTTTTAGGTGTCTTGTTCACCCAATCTCAGCATATGAATGGTAAAGTAGATAATTGGACTGCTACATAAAGCACAGAGAGGATCAAGAGTGAAAGTCGTCATGTAGGATAACATTAATAGAGCTTATTTTTAAGCTTCAACAATAAAGAAGGTAGCAGATATGTCGTTTCTATGAACATTAATCTGAAACGATGTCATTTTGTTCTAAGGCTGCCTGCAATTCGTTGACCCGATAGTCACACTCATTCCTTACCACAATATCATCTTAGTCGCTTATAAATTTATCACGTTTCCTAATCATAGAGCAAGGTCAACCCACTGAAGACACGCCAGTTCATCAACACCACTGAGCCTGCTGTCTTCGTTTTTGTCCTGTGTTCCAAGTAGTCGATATATTACATTTCTTGAGCAAAGCTAAGTACTGGGTATTTCATTGCAATGCTTCCTGAGTGTTCAATTGATGACGATCTAGATGAACATTCATCAATTAGTCGACGTAGCTGAAAAACTCATCTGATTAAAGGGAACAAAAGACTAAAATGTTTCGGGACACCTCCTCGTGTAGTTGCCTAATTACTCAATAGTTCTCAATAGTTTAAATTTTTAATTTAATCAGATATCACGCGGGCACCTACAAGAAAAGCAATTCAACTAAGCTCTCAGCGACAATCTTTTAACTTCTGCCTTGCATTTTTCATTCAACATACTATCGAAGCAGGATTGTGAAATTCGAGCTCGAATTAATTACTTAAAAATCATATGTACAAAATTGTCACATTTTTGAAGGAACATTTTTCAAAGGTCCGATTAAGGACATTAAACTAGAAAGCCAGTTTCGATTCGATCTATGAAATAAGCTGTAATATGCTTAAACCGATAAAAAATCTAAATTACAGCCGTTGCTTCACAAAATCGTTGATTTAACGAAAATTTCTATTTTTGCTAAATAAGTTAAAGATGAAAGCGTTTCTAGAAGTGCGTATTTGCAGCTCGTGTAAAGCTAAAAGGAATAAACCATATTTCCAGAAAACTAATTAACGGAACCGGTCACAAAAGAGTTGCGTTTTTAGCTAGAAAATTTACTTCTTACATTGGGTTTCTACAAAAACATGTAAGAAATCCCATAAAGAAGTTTGAATGCAGCCGTTGATGAATCTCTCTAACTCCGTGTAACTGCGATTGAGCAAGACGTGGATTCTTCCGTGGCAACCTTAAAACAAGGACAAACATCGTAGTCTTGTTCGCACATGCAGCGACAACAGCTTGCGTCAACAGAATCTCAACTCAACAAACCGGGTAAACTCATTTAAAGTCGTTCATCCTCCGATGACTAGATTAAAGGGAAATTTGTAGAGACTCTTACTTCCCATAAAACATAGCAAATAGTAATCATTTCCTGATCTACAAAGCAGTGAAAATTTAGAAAATGGATATTTGGGATGGATTTTAGGGTAACAAAAACACCCGCAGAAAAGAACCTATTCCAAGTCGGCTGCGGCAGGAGCGGACGAGGTGGCGGTGCGGGCAAAGGCGAACGCGCGCTCCTCGGTGATCGCAGCGTCGGTGCGCAGAATCAAGCTCCCCGCTTCTGCGCCCAGGCGATCACACAGACACCGTTCCTCACCGCTTCCGGCTACAGGGTGGCAGCCCTCGTTACTGTTGTTGATACCACAGTTCGAGCAGCGAGTGCCCGGCAGAGGAGACGGTTGATGTTTCAGTTCTTCCAATCCAGCCGATAGCACTCGAGGTGAGATCCCAACTTAAAGTCGTCAAATCTTATGATGATTCTCCCATTTTTTTGATTCAGAATTATTCTCATTCTCCAAAGTTAATACGGAATTTTGGAGGGATCTTGTGTGCGTGAGGGTTAAAGATGTGGACAATGTACGAGTTGGTGGCTACGTCCAAAAAGCAGTTTCGGGGGGGAGAAACTTAGCGAGTTGACCAATGCTCCCCTGCAAAAAACCGAAAAGGGAGAATTGATCAAGCTAATTGAGTCAAGTTAATTGTTTTTAATTCTAAATTTTAAAAGACTTCAATTTACGACTTTATTTCTTAATGTTTGAGAAAAATGAAATTAAAGAAACGAATATCCCTAAAAATGTGCGACCTCCCTGTAAACACGTGATAGATATCTATTTTCTCCTAACAGATTTTAAGAGGGTATAAGATGACTCACCTAAAGAGGCGGAGGCGAATCTCAAATTCGAGGCAACCGCGTGGAATCGCATAGACGCGGACGAGGTTCCCGTGTGAATTGGCGGTGGCGATTCGATGTCCACTAGCGTTCATCTGCATTGTCACGATTTCGTGCTGGTGCGCGATGAAGTGAAACATGCTACGGGATAGTAAATTAGTGTTCCATTGCGAGGACTCGTACGAAATTCGTAAATTTATTGTTTCTTGCAATGAAGTATGTGCATATTCAACTTACCTTATGTCAAGTCATCCCTACTTGGGCGAATCCTCGAGGCATGTGTAGACGTTATTTCAGGTTATCAAGGGTGGCCTGATCTTTAACTTTGCCTCTAAATTGCTTTTAGTTTGGCTCCGGCTTGACATGATTGCACCGCTTTAATAATTGTCATGCTAGTTCATTTTGAATGATATTTATGGGTCTTTCCGATGATATAAAGGCAACAAACAGAGATATTTAAGTGGAGGTATTAAGTCAACTCACCGTTTGGCTGAAGGGATCAAAGTGGAAGACGCATCCCTTCTCAATCGTGGCACCAGCGACTTTATGCATCTTCAACAAGTGCACAATTTGAACGCGACGTCCGTCCGTGGAGTCAAAGTCTGAGTTGCCCCAAATGCAGATCCCCAGTGACATTCACAATCGCAGAGCAGGTGACCTATCGGTTATAAAATGGATGATAAGACTGATTCTACTTGACAAGATTCAGACTCATAGTTCCATCCGCTAAAGGGAATCTTTTAGAAATGTGCAAAGCTGAATCAGCACCTCTTGGTAGCGGTTGCCGCAGACAAGCGTCTCATTTGGTGCAGCTCCAAGCCGTCATATGAGAGATCGCTGGGTGCAGTGAATTGAAATTGGCTGCACTGTCGCTTACTTGCTTTAACATACATTCGTGTATGGACGGAACTTGAAAGAAGCTTGGTCTTCTTTGAACCTGTCGGGTCGAGTTTGTCACATTGACATGTAGCTAATTCATCAGAGAGATGAATATGATTTCGAGAGACAAGATAATTTCGGTGTTAGGTAAATTCGGACTTATCAGAATGAAATCTTTGGATCCTATAGACTACTTATACTAGATCTTAATGATTCTGCCAATGGGCCTTTTATAAATTATATGCTTCATAAAAGGCCTGCGGATCTTACGTTCGATGAAACCATTGGAGTTCCGCACATACTATACTCAAGTGAAAACGCCCTTTTCGATTCCCGTTTCCAGTGCCTCAAATTCGCATTGGAGCCTGTGTAAAGAAGTTGAGACGTAAACTCTGCCCCGAATTCCGCTTCAAATCGTTTTCTTATCGTAATCGCCATACCCTTATTCATCTGGTAGGCCTTAAGAGCCCAGATTCATCCTCTGTTTGAGCTCAACTCATGGCTCTCTTAGACAAGGACCCCAACGCGACCGTCCAGGAGTTAGATGATGTCTTATTACGAAATTAGAATAAGTTGCCGACGCTAAGTCAGCTCTCAACGCAGCAGGCGCATCGGTCTCTAACAACTTTTTAACGCCAAGCCAGAAAGTAACTTTGGTTTAAATACTGTCAAGAATTCAATTTCTACCGCGACATCCCACAAAGAAAGGCTACATGAAGGTTCATATGATCCAAGCAAGACCCAATAAAACCGTATTAGGTACAGTCAAACGGATTGCATCCTTCATAATATTAGGTAGAGCTAAATAGGCGCAGATACTTAACAGTTCGTAAAAATGAACGAGAATTGAACCACAACTTGATACCGGCTCTGACATCACAATCAGATCGGTTGATGTCTGGGACATTAACGGAATAGAGAGGGTTGCGCACGCAAAAAGTGATGTCTCCATTCCTTCTGGCTATCCGAAGCTACCAAAAGAGTCGCTACATTTATGGGCAAAATTTAGTAATAGGTCTTACAAAACGACAAATTTTGTCTCTACCCAAGAACAAATCTTGTTTGTCTTGACCTGACCGACAAGTTGAGCATCTTGTCGGACCACGGACTGCAGTGACTGACCCTTGCGTGACTCAGTCACCTACTCAAAGAGTACGAGTCATGACCGTGTTTTAAGGGTGTGGTTAGCAAACGCCGCGCACCTTCCTCCATCGTGGAGACCAGGAAAAATCTACCGAGTTCACTCAAACTAACATGTTACGTTGAATATCGGCCCAAATCTCGCTTAAAAACCAACAAACAGCCATTGTTTTCAAGATCAAGAAGTCAAATCGAAGTAATGCAGCTTTGCTAGGAGCACCAGTCGAAGGGACTCGAATTCGGAATAGGGATTCAATCAAGGAAATGGGGTGCTTGCCAGTTGTCATCGAAATAGTGGGCTCTAAATGTGAGGAGAGATTGCATGAAACATGCCAGATTTTAGAAATTATCTTATAGATTTGATTAAAGGCCCATAGAAGTTAAACCACTCGATATCCAATTCACAAACGGCGTTTAATGATTCCATCCATTAGGTGGTTATATTGTCCAACACCATGAGGCAAGGCGAAGTAACACCGAGGTTCAGCCCTAATCGAATTAACAACCTGCTAGCTAAAAGAACGTGTCACCTTGCACTTTCCGTGTTTCATAAGTTTTATTTATTTAATTTCACAAATAAAATGAAAGTTTTGACCTCTGATAATTTATTTTTGTTTTTAGTTAATTTTTCTACAGATCCTTTACTAGGTTTTATCAATTTATTCCCTAATATTTTGTATTCATCACTTGAATTCAATTCTCTTAATTGATTTGGTGGCATAATTTCCAATGATGCTTTTATTTTTCTTCCCTAGATTAAATATTCATCAGGAGCTTATGAATGCCCTGTAAATTTCGCTAGTCTGCATAGGTGTTATGAAACCGAATTTTATTGGCCACTTTGATTTAGAATGTAGAGTTTTTGCTCATAATTTCCATTCATTTTTTCCAACTTTTGATTTGTCTTGTCCTCATAATGAGCCACAGTAATTGTCGGTTCGTTTAATGGGTTAGACGGCTGCAGTCAACGAAGGCTTTGACCCTCGAAACTGCCAGACCCTGTACTTGATCAAAGAAAAGGGCTTTTCAATGTCCAAAGACTTTCTAAAACATCCGTGATTTAGGATTATCAGGATCTTTGTTTGGATCTGTTTCCTTTACTGAATTCATTGAGATGTAGTGATCGTGAATCGGGTTTCCAAGTTTAACGCCACTGTCAATGCAACTGATGAACAAGAGGAACATTTGCACTTTGATATTTTTTTAGATTTTTCATATTACTTCTTAGTAAGACATTAAGGCGATGTTGATTGGTTTGCTGTGATATCGATGATACCTAAATCGCAAGTCACATTCCATCGGACTTTTCAGCAACGATTTACGGGATTAAAATAAAAACTTTTGCCAACTACTTGCCGCACATCAGTATATTATTGTTTAAATAGCCAAAAAATAGATTTACTTTTAATTGCAGGTTAAACTGGTAGGTATTGTAAAAAAGTGCAGAATATTGGAATTTTGTTGTATGACAGTTGAGCACGCGCATTCCATTTCTATTTAGAAGTCATGTTATGCACCACTTCGACAACTCAGATTTCCAAAGTCAATTTTTGACGTGTGGCGAAAATAAGTAACTAGAAATCGACGGGCAATGCGGGGCACTTTTGTTGCTTTTGACTTCGAATGTTTGAAATGTTCAAATCTCCTAGATTTAACGGACCAATGATCTGCAACGAAGTATGAGGAAAGGTTGGGATTATTGAGAATAAATCGAATCTACAGGACCTTGACACACGAAAAATGGTTTGACGTGGTGCGCCGTTGAGAACTGCTTATGCTTTACCGTGTAAGCATTAACCAGGTATGATCGATATTTGCTTCACTTCGTGTTTTGTACTTCTGTATTCTATCCTTGTTAACAAATAGTAATCCATACTATTTCAAGAAATATAGAGAATAATGAGCTCCAATATTCTTTATGATGTCTTTTAAGTGAAAACGTTCACGGTTTGATGGTAATGAATACGTTGTTTAATTGGACACTTTTCAATGAGATTTAGGAATGAGTCAAATGCTTTACTAATATCAGTGAAAAGACTCTTAATTTCGACTGCCTGTATTAATTTTTTTAAGTTTTCAACAACTTACATTCGTTGCTATACCAGTTATTTGGTATTCATTTTAAGCCATTTAGGAACTAGATTTGATTTTTTGCGACCTTAAACCCACCAAGGACGATTTGGATTCACCACTGGCCAACCAGAAAGTAGTGGTATTATTTCATGCATTCAGGTCGTTGAAATTTACATTGTCTGTTCAGCATAGGAAAAACAGGTAATATAATCATATATAGGGTATCACGAGGAGACAAAGAGGCGAAAATAAGTCATGGAAGCTCGAAGGAACAATCCATTTGAATTCTTACCACCCAGTGAAGCAACAGTTAATACTCAAAACTAATGCCAGCAATTAGGGAGTTTGAACCTTCTTCGAGAGGGTAAAGGACACCGTCCAGTGAATGGAAAAGGGGTGAGATTTCATCTGTTGGGAGAAATTGAACCACCCATCACTTTATTTTCCCATCTTTGCTCCTTTAAGCTACCATCCATTTTGCAGCCTCTAGAATCATTTAGACAGAACGCATGGGCTCACATGACACTGAGCTTCTCCCTTTCATCCATTAGAGTTATCAATACAGGGTTAATTAGGATTGGGTGGGTTTATTCCTCAGTGTGCATTCCCACTGTCCGTCGTGACGTTTACTCTCATGCCTTTCTACTGCCCAGATCAAGCGCCTAAAATTTATCCCTTGCCTTAGCAAGCAACTCTACATACCTGAACACCAATTAGATGGAAATATTTCACGAAATCGAAATTCGAGTTTTAATAACACAATATAATCGATCGACCTACTTGTTAGGGGACAGTGACTGAAAGTTCCTGTTATCTCATTGTTCTCATTCAGTGTGTTGTGGATGATGCAGAAAATCGCTAACAAATACTTAACGGTAAAAGAAAAGTCTGCTGACTGATGAAGCCCTGGTAGAGTTATATTTAGTGCCAGAAGCACAACCTATTGGTTAGTTGTCAAACATCGTAATAGTATTAAAATGGATATAAAATTAAAATTCTTTCGTCATTTTAATGTTTGCTTCAAATGAGTATTTACTTCGAGGCGTACCCAGTGTATTTCCACGCATTTATCCCCAGCGTTTGTCGAGTATTTGCGACGACAAGAATCACTCGATGGATCCAAATAATGTTCATCTTGTGTCATCCATTAGCAAGCTGATTGCGTGGAAATTTATTTTGTTTCCACACCCTATAAGCGCACGTTGCTATGGGTATACCTCTACACACAAGGCCTCAACAATAAGTCAGACATTCTGTTTTTAATCTGACAACCAGCCGTTCTCTCTGTTTGTTTTTTTGTCACGTTTCATTTCTAACTACAAAACAAATACAATTTTGCTAACGGCACAGGAATACCTTAACTAGAATATGATGCTCGCATGTGGATTGAAAGTGAATTAATATATACTTGACATTTGCAACTTTATTCACTCCAACTTGCAGTAACTTTTTTATTTTTCATGAGGGAGCTAAAATCCTACTAAATCATTATACCATAATATAATATGATAGTAGTACAGGCATTTAAATGATTTCGTACAAAGACCAAATATTTTTTCCGAGCTGTGTATTTTGCTGAACTTCGTTATTACTTTAACGGAGTAGGGGTTCCAGAAATTAATTATGAATTCTCTCTGGTAAATCAACCATTGATAAAGCAACTTCGAAGGGAGTAGGAAGAAGGAGGAGTCGAATCTATCAAATCGATCAGCTGAATGATAAAGGAAAGAGGGCAACATTTCCAAGTTTAAAGTTGATTTACTACAGCAGAAACCAAGAAAATGCTGGTGATTTTTTGCATTGTCTTTGCAACCTTTAAAATAATTAAAATAGAGTAAAATTTAGTCCTCAAGCTAAAACCATACAGTCAAAGTCATTCATTACCCCGAAATTAAAACTCACAGAGTTGGTGACCTCTTTGTAGGCTCTCATTTGTCCGCATGAATCACGTGGTGGGGGTGGCGGTGGGATTTGACGCACACACCAGGCTTGAATTGAACGAACCACGATAGACGCTCAGGGGAATCAATAATCAGTGGGTTTCTAAATTGCTGTCTTGCCGCTTATTGCTAGTGCACACCCACTTCCGTGATATTTGATGCTATTCAACTGTTTTATTTCTTCGAGTTGTGATAGTTATAATGGATCAAGTTAAGGTGATGTAATGTACTTATGATTGAAAATGGGCAATTTGATGTTCCTTGAAATTCTCATTAATATTCGCTCCACTGCAGGTGCACGAACTTATATAGGGCTGACATATATGTTAAAACAGAAAAAAGGAAATGAAATATATTCTCAAGGATAAAGTCAATTTTGAATGCTAGTCCATTTTGATTTATTGAGAAATACAATAGACTGCCTAATATTTTCACACTTATGGGATGTAAGATTGCAAATACATTGTGAAAAGAGCTCCCACGTTGAGGTCATCTGCAGTGAAAAATCCCATTTCGCAAGGTCTTTTTTCTTCATCTACTTCGTGTGATGGAACAAGGAAGGCCAGAATTGGTTTGATGTGGGGTTGGTTATTCTTACACATTTATGCAGCAATGTTTAATCAAGGGTCATTTAGTTCATCTTGATACAATTTGGCTGCAGGGTTATTGGCTCACACTTTGGCTGTGGCAGCATTAGAGACTGCATTAGAGTGTGTTCCACCCAACAAAATAACAGAGATGTTCCACACTTCCCATGCGAATCTAGATAGGCGATTGGCAAGATTTTCCAGGGACCAGAATGTATCATGGATTGCATTGCGAGCATCAATATTATTTTGTCATTTCCTTAACATTTTCAACATCGAATCATAAAATCAAGGGAAGTATGGAATCAGAAGTTTTGTATTCTGATCAACATTCACTAAGATCGAAGTATTTCAATGGGCATAAGTAATAAAAGTGAATCATTCATGAATGTTTCAAGCATTCGGTGTCTAAAGAAGCTGACGTGCCGTAGATGACTC
>JAUOZQ010000860.1:0-22221 GCA_030710315.1 Anomotaenia brevis
CCAGGTGAGAGGTGAAATGCGAAGAGAGTTTATGGGATGACCCGATGAACTGAAAGCAGATTGGGTTGAGGCGACTGATTTAAGTATTACGGCATTACCGCTTAGGGTATTCGTAAGCACGAGTCACAACAGGGGTAATTGAGCTAACACGGTGAAAGCACTGAAAATAAATCGTGATTTGTTAGACAAATCAAAGCAGTGGTAAATTGGGAAATTCCAGTGAACATAGTCCCTTCTCGACTTTCAAGAGAACCAGTCGCATGAGGTTTGAGAAGAAGAAGAAGAGGAAGAGGAAGAGGAAGAAGAAGAAGGTCGAGAACCTGTCGGAACGCCGAAAGGAGGAGTTGACATATATTTGAGTGACCTGCACTCACCTTCCTTCATGCACACCTCTCAATTGTTCAGACTGCATGGGAGATGTTACTCCTTCGACTGTTTCTTGGCAATAGCCAATTAATTCCTCACTTGTAGCAGTTTTTAGGGAAATGTTTCGTAATCGGTGAGGATGGATGATTTGAGTAGGTTTCAGCCGGCCTCTGGCCAATGAGGCAAGATGTGGTGGGGTTCAGAACCGATTGAAATCAGAAAATCAGTCAACTATTCGGCAAGTGCAAGGGTTGCCACCTTCCTCTGGAAATCCTCTCCTCCGAGGAGACCTGTGAATCTGATTGGAAGGCAGAAGAGCAAGACTGGTTGGCGATTTTAGCATAGAAGTGCACTCGTCCATCAAACAGTCCATCTGTCGACGCGTCGCCACTTCCGGCCTTGCTAAGTCCCACAATGCCAAGCATTTTTGGGGAATGTGGTATCGGTGAAGGAGAGAATTCACTTAACGAGAAGACGCCAGACAGAATTCGCTAACACCTGGATGGGTGACTAGCTGGAGTAGGGTACTCATCAGATGGTGCCCTCTGTCCACAAGCGGCCACTGCCTAGGCTGTTGGTTGAAGTCCTCCTCCACCTCCTCCTCCTCCTTCGTCGTCTCGTCGTCGTTGTCGTCTCATCTCCCACCTAGAGGAACGTTGGCGCTGATTGAGGTCGCTACGTCGCCGTGGTGGCGAGCAAGAATCGACAGCAATTCCCAGTTTCCCGATTCAGTTGCAAACACTACAGCAGGAGTCATTTCATGAACAGCTTGAGTGGGTCGGCTTATCGGAGCTCGGAGAGTCGTTGCCATTGCACGAAAGCCACGTCAGAGAGATACCCTAACTGGGCCTCTTCCAATTCCTTCTACTTGTTACTTGTTCTTCAAGACAGTGTCTCCCACTGCATAGACGACATCCTTAGTGGAGCACAAAAGCATTAGTGGTGAATGGTTTCCTTTCCTCGGTAGCAGTCCAGCGATGATTTGTTGGAACTGTGCACGTTCTCTTTCAAATCAACTAGCATCGAAGCCCGAAGTCGTATAGCTGCGTGAGCAGTTGACGGTGTGCAAACCAGCGACCAATGAACGACATGATTGGAATTCCATAATCCAATGCTTGTTGGTTCTTGGTTGCTTCCACTCTTATTTTCCCATTGCTGCAATAGAAGCTCGGAAAAAATCACGAGGTTGCCTTTGTTAACACTATAACAATTGCGTAAATTTGATAGAATGCTTAAATTATGGTAGACTCCATGAGGTTAAAGGATGTTTTCATTAGCAGCAAATTATGGAGGTTGGAAACACGTCGGAACACTTTGAGAGGAGTTTGCCACACTTGTATTTACCTGTCATGAGTTATGAGTTTGGAAGGTGAGAGAAGGAAGAGGCGACGACTTCGAAGATGACTCTAACTGTCATGAAACACCACTACTACGAATTGTGAGTGACTATGTGGTCTATGCGCCTGCGCTTTCTTCGAAGAGTGTCTGAGATGTCCTTTGGTGCTTTGACCGTTTCGGTGGGAAGTGCCTCCAAGTCCAGCACAACAGTGTGGCCCAAAGTAATGTAAAGTATGGTAAGGTAAGGTAAGCTTCGTTGGATTTCTGCCCTTCCCAAAACTCCCGTTTACCTCGTAGTAGCCCACTCGAAGTTAGTTAGTTAGTTAGTTAGTGCAGAAGAAGCAGATCCTCGAATCTGGAAGCATAGATCTGGGTGCCAATCTGCATTGTGACACAATCTCATTTTATTCATCCATCCATCCATCCATCCATCCATCCATTCATTCATTCATTTACTTATTTTCAATGAAACGCATTCCTATATCATGAGAATCCACAAGAATTGAAGACTCATCATCTTTCACACTTAGTTAGGTTGCGAGGATGAGAGTAGTCCAAGTCTGAAGACAAGAGATGATGGCTTCAATGGAAGTGGCCTGTATTCAATGTTTCAGCAGATTTTAAGGCAGTGGTGAAGCTGAAACTTCTCCTTTTTGCAATGGACAACCAGGGTAGGAATGGCACTGGTAGTTAGGCTCAACCAGTTTCATTCTAGCATCTGCATTGGTGAGACACTGCATGGCAGAAGTGCCTTGTTTGACTGCAAACTAAGGCAATACTCCATTAATCCTGCACTTGTGGGTTCTACGTGATACCAGTTTACAGTTTGATTCAGCTCATATAAGGACATCCCGACTTGATAATTTGAGTCAATGGTATTGACAAGTTGCCTTGATTATTCCTAAGAAGTGTCTGGTGCCTGAAGAGACTAGCGACTGACTTGCGTTTGACTCTAGCAAGTGAGGTTCCTTATCGCCCATGCCGCTTGCAGCTACGAAGGAGATGGTAGATCAACGATGAGGGCGCAGTAGTCAACTGTCGTTAAACATGGCACAAATAAGTTCCCACTAAACCCACATGAAGCCCCCTTAGGTCTTCAGCTGTCTTCATAGAGGTTTTGATCCCCAACTCGCATGCAAACCTCGTTTTCCCTCATCGAACGGACTCGCAGATCACGCTTTCGTAAGTCACCGAAGATTGCACCTTCTGCCTGAATGCAAAGCTCCCCCATAGTCTGACAGGTACGAATATCTGCTTTTTTTGCAGAAAATCATATTCGCAATTTCCCATTTATTTGGAAGCATAATTTGCTTCAAATGTGCTATTGACAGTACATATTGCACTGAGTCGAATACGCTTTTGGCGTCACCACGCTTGTCATCTCCTGTGGCCCATCGTCAGTCGTGATCGAACGTTACGTACGTTACTGATCGAACTGGTCGTCTAGGTAGCATAGCTCCTCGGACTGCATGACACTATCAATATAGGTTAGAAGGAGTTTTGACGGACTGCCACGCTGTTGATGGATGCAAGAGTAAGATCATGGATGGAATTCATTCACTCAACTCATCATGATCCTCACGGAATCTGATACAAGATGGAGTTTTCCCATTGTAGGTGCACTGTAGGGCAATCGAATTGGTGAATGTGATCCCGAAACTGCCAAGAATGCAGAGCGTAACCTTACCCATGCATATAGCCGCGAGCTGCTACAGCTGCTTCGATCATAGTTTGAGCTAGTGCGAGTACAATAACTGCAATTATTATTAGTCTGTGTATTTTGATATCTCTCAAATCCATCACAATTTGATGCGCAAAGCACTTTAAATTGATTTATAGAAACATATTTCTTTTTAATGTGACGAGATGGCCGACAAGGCTGACAGGATTTACAGACTTAGAAGTCAATAACTGGGCAAGATGCGTCAAAGGTGTTCACGCAGATGATGACAATGAGAATGGGTGATGCCTGGAAACCACGTTGTTTGCTAGTGAAGCGAATGAATTGCATCGTGATCGTTTGGAATGTGTGCATCACCATAAGGAGTCTATCGCCGATACTGAGTGAAGGGAGACCCAGGCTGAACTCGGTGAAAACGGCCCAGCGACACGAACTGGACTGGAACAGACTACGGGACTGTGCTGGCTGGAGGAATGCAATTGCACTCTCACAATTGCAATTGCAGGTCTCCTGATCGGAGATCTGCAGCTCAAAGTGCTTCATGCATGCTCTCACTACAATGTAATACATTGATTGAAGGAGGCTTTTCTGTCTATAGCGTGAAGTTTGTTTCCTCTTAAACCTTATAATATGTAATGCAGGCTGCCAGACCCCAAATTCACACTTGAATGTCACAAACAAACAAACAAACAAACAAACAGACAAACAAACTACTAGTTGCCGTAAAAGCCCTACTGTAATGCCATCAAGGTGGTTCTACCCTACTAACCCGTGTTGTGCCTGTGCCTTTTCTAGGTGCCAGGTTTGAATTTATATGACAAGGTGGGTAGTAGTAGTAGTAGTAGTAGTAGTAGTAGTATTGAGCCAAAAGGCAGTTAAGCGATTGTAATGGAGTGTGGAAAACAACAGGCAGTCGTATGTGTGGGTTTGGCTTCAGGTTAAGCAGGAACAGAAATCGAAATGACTTCTCTTCTCAACTTGAGTCATATGTCATATAGTTGTTAATCCACCCATTTTAGAGGAAACTCTCACTGTGAGGATTCAGGAACTCATGGAATACGGATGCGAGGCCAGTATCTCTGATATACTAAGCACAGTGAATAACCCAAAAACGAACAATTTACCAATACGACAACCTTTAAGAATATTGAGATAGATGTGTCCAGATATTTGGTGAAAATTTGTGTAGTTTTTGCATATGTTTGAAATATAATTTCTAACAAGAATTTATCCATCAGTAATTTGCTCTGTAAATTAAAAATATGTTTATCTGTTTGTCAGTTTACTGTTGAAAACTTGAACAATAAGTTTTATTGTGCATATTTCAATGCTTTTCATTTTGTATCAATGTGATAGCTACAGTCTGCACAGAGCAACAAATGTTTATACGAATACGAAAATATTTCTAATCAATGCATGTTTTCCATTTAAATGTTCTTTATAGAATTCAAAAAATGTTTGTTTCGAAATGAACCACTTAAATTGGCAAATATGGGACGTTTTTTCTCAATTATGGAAACGTAGGAGACGCCCATCTGAATAGGCGCGGGTGTGGCAACGCCTGCGGTATTTGCCGATGTTGAACAGGTGCGCCAAACCCATGATGGCAGGATACAAGGAAGTGCTAAGTCCTGCCTGCCCGCCTGCCTGCCCGCCTGCCTGCCCGCCTGCCTGTTTGCCTGCATGAAGTTCTGATATGGCTGCAGTAAGAATGCAAGAATGAAAGGATGATCTGGTGAAGGAACGATAGGAACCCTAACCCTAGACTGAAGAAAGGAGGAGGAGGAGGAGGAGGAGGAGGAGGAGGATAGGAGATTGCGATTACAATCCTGCAGAAGCAAGGGCACTCAAAGATGTGCTTACTACTGCTGAGGAGCGAACAATGAGAATGGTAGGCAGAAAGAGGGATGTTTATAAATGATCGGTGGTACCCGACCTGGTGCAGGAGTGCCCTGATGATTTTCGGGCCCATTTTGGCCTCGGCAGTGGTGGCAGCGGCTCGAGAAACTGCCTGTCATTGAATGGTGCCCCGAAGTTGGGCTTTGGAAACCCTATCTGGGGCGATGGTGGTGGGGCTGTAGGCATTTTCGGGCACTTCTCTTGTGCCATAGCTCAAATTCCCCTCTGCCTGTGGCCCGCATCAGTGGATTGGGCAATTGAATTTAGCCTCGAAGGAAGGAAGGAAGGAAGGAAGGAAGGAGGAAGGCCACAAAGATGGGTTTTGCGATAAAACCAAACGAAAGAGCCCTACTTCGAGCCATCATACGGGACGCAGCGAAGTGCAATTGAATGGCCTACGTGCCAGCCTACAGGTGTCAAAGAAGAGAGGGCGACTTGTCCCTCTAGTCATAAATGGGCTCAAGATGCACCTACGATTGAACACGGGCTCAGATGACACGATGATATCAACAAATGCCTGAATTAAACTCGGAAGACCGAAACTGGAGGACCCACAACATTAACATATCCAGTGCTTCCGGTAACCCAATGGCATTGTTGGGTCTATACGAATTGTTGCCACTTTAGTAAATCACTTTGATGTAGTAGTGTGATCGGTGCAAATCACGGTTCACATCTGAGAATGGACGCTGGATTTTGTTAGCGATCTCGATTCATTTTCTGATCACAGAAATATAAGTAGTTTTGTCTGATGTTCTTTTTTTCGTTTCAAAACCATTTTCTCACTGAATTAGCAAGTGGGATAGATTTAAATTGCTTCTTTACCTGCATGTTCGGAGTGAAAATCGTTCCCAGTGCCATGCACCATTATTATTATTATTTCTATTATTAATTGTGCAGTTTTGATGATATAAGTGTACACCATTTATTAAATATTGCTGAATGGATTTTCAAGCAGCTAAGAGTTGGTAACAGATATTCCGGTGGAAATGTCTTAAATGTTGTAGAACATTGTCATGTGAGTTTACTATTATTCCTTCGCTTTGAAAGCTTCCAGTTTTTCAGTATCATATAATTAACATTTTTAAGCGAATAATGGGTCTATGGAGAATTTCTGATCTGCTCCACCTATCGAGAAACATTAAAATATACGAAAACTCATTTTAGTTACTCTGAGGCTCTAAACTGCCCATTGGTACATTAAAATCATTCTTCCTACATGTCCTTTTCACTTTAGCGACTATTTAAAAAAACTGATCGAATGGCCGTGCACTAGTAGGCAATAGATGGTCATTGCAAAAGTGTAGCGAAAATCAAATTCTTAAAGTGGAAAAACTGCCACAGGTGGAAATAAACGCTGCTGTTGTACCCCGATATCTGACATGTTTATGTTTCTCTGCCATTGAATATTAGGATAGTTGATTTTATTTATTTATGAAATATATACTGATTTGATAGGTGCAGTAAATCTTCTCCATGTTAGAAAATCGCGTTTTTGTTATAGCAAACAGTATAATCTCCACGAGTGGTGTGTCTGTGGCATTAGACACTTGGAGGATTCGATTTTTGAGACTCGATAAAGGAAAACTAGAGTGTTTGTATAGATAGAAAAGCATTTTTGTTTAACGAATCCTGTAGAATTCAAGGACGCAATGTAAGTTAGCGTCTTTTATAATGAGAATTTCGAACCGCAGTTATTCAATCATTGAAACAACGTGAAGAGATGATAGGGAGCCCTTCCTGATGTGCCTTTTGTAACTACCAAAATGCCGAAATACACGTGGCTCGTGCAGCAGACACGTGGCAAAATCAGCTGTGCCAGCAAGTCGATATTGGGCATTTCGCCTTCTATTTTATTCTCCGTCATTTCATCACCATTTCGCCGACTCCCTCCCCCTCCCGTCCCCTCCCCCTCCCCTTCCCCTTCCCCTTCCCCTTCACTGCGAGATGTCAGCAATGCCGAAGACGACGACGATGACGACTACAATGAGTCGTCACCTGGATTGGACTGCACTGCACTGCACTGCAATGGACTGGACTGGAAGTGTCTTGCAATGAAGGCTCCGCCTCATTGCTGCCGTTTCATTTCATCATTTTGTTTTGACGCGTTCTCTTCTTCTTCGTCGTCGTCGTCGTCTTCTTCGTCAACTTCTTCTTCTTCTTCAACTTCTTCTTCTTCTTTCTCATCTTCCCCTTCTTCTTCACCAACATTTTGGCCCTAAATTAACTCTTCATTCGCCCTTCTCTATCCCCTCTACAGACGACGGCGACGGCGACGGCGACGGCGACGGCGTTTGAGACGACCGGTGAGACCACCGTGGTTTTGCACAGACGTTTGCTGTTGGATGTTTACTAATACATCATTGCAAACATTTGCATTTGCATTTCCGTTTTCTTAGGCTTCGGCTTATGCTTAGGCTTACCGAAACATGAGATGGTCTTTTGCATTGTGGTGGGTGATTACTTCTTCTTCCTGTTGTTTCGTGTGAAAAGTGTTCTCACATTGGGCAAACCTCACATTTCCTGGTGCTAAGATGATTCTGTAGAGGGACTGGCAAGTTGTCACGAGATGCGCAACGAGACTTGTACACTGACCGTCTTGGCAGTGAAGATGCGTCATAGTATTCCTCTTTTTCAAACGGATGCTTTGCAATAGTAAAAGTCCACTAAACCCATGCGAGCGATTCTGTACAGGCTCTCAACAGTTCAGTTTCTACTCTAATCTACTCTACTCTACTCTACTCAGAGTCCTGGGCAGTGACCCACCCACTTTTCTAAATCACTCACTCACACACTCAGTCACTCACTCACTAAATCTGTGAGACCTTGTCATCTCCACCTGCCTCCTCTTCTAATCGAGGCAATCTTATCATTTCGATGTTACTGAGTCATTATGATCTGTTTGTTTGTGGTATGAGTTTGTAGGAAGAAATGGAAGTAGATCTTTAAGGCTTGCGTGTGGGCACAGACAGACATTTTTTGAGAAAGCATTCAACAACACGCAAAGTACAAATTAATTGTTTGCAATGGATACTATTCTAGAAGAATTGGCCCCGATTTTATCTGACTGAACAGTTTTACTTTATTGAAGAATACTGGGACTAAATTGCGAGATTTACGTCAGTAATGACGAAATCTACACCTTATCACTGTTGGCTATTTCTTCTTGAAACCTCTATTAAAGGTCGTCATTACGTGGTGGTGAGTAGAAGAAAGGGGAAATGCGAAGCAGTGAGATGGAGTTCATTCAGAGCGAGAGGAGATTTTAGCAACAGGACATTGTGGAAGTGAGGTCATTAACCCAGGCCCTGCTTAAGTGAGTTTTCGAAGTGCACTTAGCATGCATGTTGGCGAATTTATGCTTTCCCTTTAGCAATGGAGCCCAACTTCTTTCCTTCTTTCCTTCTTTCCTCTATGTTTGATGTGGCATCAAGCTTTTAAAAGGATGCTTGGTTGGTTGGTTGGTTGGTTGTGAGAGATCAGGAGTGTAGCTAGCTCATTTTCTTAAGTAAATGCTTACCTCCATTTGGCCGTCCTTCCAATCACACGTCGGAGGCGTTTAAATAGATAAAGAATGTGAAACCTTTCATCGCTAGCCACTGCACTTCATTTTCTACTCAGCAGACTTACATATTAGACTTGTTTGTTATCTGTAATATTTCCAAGAAGTAAAAACGAAGAATAACAAGGTGGAGCATATAAAATCCCACATTATGAAAGATCCTATTTTTGCGTTTCAAAATAGATTTTAATGTTCGATGAAGTGACCAGTGACAAGGTGCAGATTTCTTCAATACCGACGTAAATCTACTAATTGAGTCCCTGTATTCCTCAATAAAGTAAAAATGTTTAGTCAGATAATATTTGAGCAGTTGTATTTAGGGCCAAAAAGATGATTAAGAAGCGAAAGAAGAGCAAGAAGAAGAATAAGAAGTTGAAGAGGAAGAAGAATAAGAAGTTGAAGAAGAAGAAGAAGAAGAAGAAGAGGAAGAGGGAAAGGTTAGAAGCTGGGCTTCATTTCCACCATTAAAGACACCAGACGGTAGAGGAGTTCTTGTGCTTTTCTTTTCCTCCTTGACTGCTCTGTTGCAGCAGTGACGCTTGTTCTCCGACGCGTCAACACAAAATGATGAAATGAAACGGGCAGCAATGAGGCGGAGCCTTCATTGCAAGACACTTCCAATCCATTACAGTCCACTCCAGTCCAGTCCACTCTAGTCACGTGTATTTCGGCATTTTGGTAGTTACAAAAGGCACATCAGGAAGGGCTCCCTTTCTTCTCTTCACGTTGTTACAATGATTCAATTCTTCCATTTTGGCGATCTTAACCACTATCCAATGAATATTATACCCGATAGCGCGTGTAGCATTCAGATCCCTTGAAATCATGCTTTAGCTTTCATCCAGATATATTCCAGAGAGCGATTGCTAAAGAGTTCCAACACTAAGGTTATGAGGCTAAAATTCTAGTAAGAATATGAGAAAGTCGATTTCGTCGTCAACAGGGGCGATTCTCTCCTGTTTCAATGTACACCACCATTCCTTCTAATGCCACCTTCATTCTTATTTGAGGAATATCAACCAAACTGCTCATGGCCACTAAGAAACTGGCATTTTAACTGATCACGTGCATCGAGAATGTCATTCAAGACGAGAAGCTAATACTCGTATTTGTCATAATGACGCAAGGCTGCTACAAATTTGACCTATTTTGTGCACTTTGTACGTAGCCCATGCAAAATTACCAACACAAAAATGGGCTCATTTGTAAAAACCACTGCTGTAGCCGACACAAAATGTCCTCTTGGAAGTTAACGCCAACAATTTAATTACTCTATTCAATCAATCATTCTTACGCTCAAATAGGAATAACGATCACATTTAGCCCAGGTCAAATAACCCACAAGATAACCGTATTCTGCAGTAACCTTCAAGATGGAAGAGTAGGCGACTTTTTCGTAGTATAAACTACCTAAGAATACCAAACTGGCTTTACTCTGGCCTCATTGATAAATTACATAATGCTAATATAAATGCCAAGGGAAATTTTGCATGCGATCTACACACTTTTTTGTTTATTTAAAAATTTCACTACCTAAAACAAAAATACTGGGTTTTCAATATTGCGGTTTCATAGTACGATTATGCATACAATATATCATAAGAAAACTTCCTTTTTAGGCCTGTAGGACTGCTTTCGGATTTGAGATTCATTCTAATAAAGATGAATGTGGAAAACCTTTTCTTCTAGGCTTTTAGCCAAGAACCACCTACCCATAACTAAACTAAGGCAACGGCTCAGCACTGCATCAATTGTCGTCGTCGTCGTCGTCGTCGTCGTGTGTTATGAAACTCATTCGGTTAAATGATCTGCTGTTGGTAATGCTTGAATAACTGCGGTTCGAAATTCTCATTATAAAAGACGCTAACTTACATTGCGTCCTTGAATTCTACAGGATTCGTTAAACAAAAATGCTTTTCTATCTATACAAACACTCTAGTTTTCCTTTATCGAGTCTCAAAAATCGAATCCTCCAAGTGTCTAATGCCACAGACACACCACTCGTGGAGATTATACTGTTTGCTATAACAAAAACGCGATTTTCTAACATGGAGAAGATTTACTGCACCTACAAATCAGTATATATTTCATAAATAAATAAAATCAACTATCCTAATATTCAATGGCAGAGAAACATAAACATGTCAGATATCGGGGTACAACAGCAGCGTTTATTTCCACCTGTGGCAGTTTTTCCACTTTAAGAATTTGATTTTCGCTACACTTTTGCAATGACCATCTATTGCCTACTAGTGCACGGCCATTCGATCAGTTTTTTTAAATAGTCGCTAAAGTGAAAAGGACATGTAGGAAGAATGATTTTAATGTACCAATGGGCAGTTTAGAGCCTCAGAGTAACTAAAATGAGTTTTCGTATATTTTAATGTTTCTCGATAGGTGGAGCAGATCAGAAATTCTCCATAGACCCATTATTCGCTTAAAAATGTTAATTATATGATACTGAAAAACTGGAAGCTTTCAAAGCGAAGGAATAATAGTAAACTCACATGACAATGTTCTACAACATTTAAGACATTTCCACCGGAATATCTGTTACCAACTCTTAGCTGCTTGAAAATCCATTCATCAATATTTAATAAATGGTGTACACTTATATCATCAAAACTGCACAATTAATAATAGAAATAATAATAATAATGGTGCATGGCACTGGGAACGATTTTCACTCCGAACATGCAGGTAAAGAAGCAATTTAAATCTATCCAACTTGCTAATTCAGTGAGAAAATGGTTTTGAAACGAAAAAAAGAACATCAGACAAAACTACTTATATTTCTGTGATCAGAAAATGAATCGAGATCGCTAACAAAATCCAGCGTCCATTCTCAGATGTGAACCGTGATTTGCACCGATCACACTACTACATCAAAGTGATTTACTAAAGTGGCAACAATTCGTATAGACCCAACAATGCCATTGGGTTACCGGAAGCACTGGATATGTTAATGTTGTGGGTCCTCCAGTTTCGGTCTTCCGAGTTTAATTCAGGCATTTGTTGATATCATCGTGTCATCTGAGCCCGTGTTCAATCGTAGGTGCATCTTGAGCCCATTTATGACTAGAGGGACAAGTCGCCCTCTCTTCTTTGACACCTGTAGGCTGGCACGTAGGCCATTCAATTGCACTTCGCTGCGTCCCGTATGATGGCTCGAAGTAGGGCTCTTTCGTTTGGTTTTATCGCAAAACCCATCTTTGTGGCCTTCCTTCCTTCCTTCCTTCCTTCCTTCCTTCGAGGCTAAATTCAATTGCCCAATCCACTGATGCGGGCCACAGGCAGAGGGGAATTTGAGCTATGGCACAAATTTTCACCAAATATCTGGACACACCTAACCTAATGTTCTTAAAAGTTGGTGTATTGGTAAATTGTTCGTTTTTGGGTTATTCTCTGTGCTTAGTATATCAGAGATACTGGCCTCGCATCCGTATTCCATGAGTTCCTGAATCCTCACAGTGAGAGTTTCCTCTAAAATGGGTGGATTAACAACTATATGACATATGACTCAAGTTGAGAAGAGAAGTCATTTCGATTTCTGTTCCTGCTTAACCTGAAGCCAAACCCACACATACGACTGCCTGTTGTTTTCCACACTCCATTACAATCGCTTAACTGCCTTTTGGCTCAATACTACTACTACTACTACTACTACTACTACTACTACTACTACCCACCTTGTCATATAAATTCAAACCTGGCACCTAGAAAAGGCACAGGCACAACACGGGTTAGTAGGGTAGAACCACCTTGATGGCATTACAGTAGGGCTTTTACGGCAACTAGTAGTTTGTTTGTCTGTTTGTTTGTTTGTTTGTTTGTTTGTTTGTGACATTCAAGTGTGAATTTGGGGTCTGGCAGCCTGCATTACATATTATAAGGTTTAAGAGGAAACAAACTTCACGCTATAGACAGAAAAGCCTCCTTCAATCAATGTATTACATTGTAGTGAGAGCATGCATGAAGCACTTTGAGCTGCAGATCTCCGATCAGGAGACCTGCAATTGCAATTGTGAGAGTGCAATTGCATTCCTCCAGCCAGCACAGTCCCGTAGTCTGTTCCAGTCCAGTTCGTGTCGCTGGGCCGTTTTCACCGAGTTCAGCCTGGGTCTCCCTTCACTCAGTATCGGCGATAGACTCCTTATGGTGATGCACACATTCCAAACGATCACGATGCAATTCATTCGCTTCACTAGCAAACAACGTGGTTTCCAGGCATCACCCATTCTCATTGTCATCATCTGCGTGAACACCTTTGACGCATCTTGCCCAGTTATTGACTTCTAAGTCTGTAAATCCTGTCAGCCTTGTCGGCCATCTCGTCACATTAAAAAGAAATATGTTTCTATAAATCAATTTAAAGTGCTTTGCGCATCAAATTGTGATGGATTTGAGAGATATCAAAATACACAGACTAATAATAATTGCAGTTATTGTACTCGCACTAGCTCAAACTATGATCGAAGCAGCTGTAGCAGCTCGCGGCTATATGCATGGGTAAGGTTACGCTCTGCATTCTTGGCAGTTTCGGGATCACATTCACCAATTCGATTGCCCTACAGTGCACCTACAATGAGAAAACTCCATCTTTTATCAGATTCCGTGAGGATCATGATGAGTTGAGTGAATGAATTCCATCCATGATCTTACTCTTGCATCCATCAACAGCGTGGCAGTCCGTCAAAACTCCTTCTAACCTATATTGATAGTGTCATGCAGTCCGAGGAGCTATGCTACCTAGACGACCAGTTCGATCAGTAACGTACGTAACGTTCGATCACGACTGACGATGGGCCACAGGAGATGACAAGCGTGGTGACGCCAAAAGCGTATTCGACTCAGTGCAATATGTACTGTCAATAGCACATTTGAAGCAAATTATGCTTCCAAATAAATGGGAAATTGCGAATATGATTTTCTGCAAAAAAAGCAGATATTCGTACCTGTCAGACTATGGGGGAGCTTTGCATTCAGGCAGAAGGTGCAATCTTCGGTGACTTACGAAAGCGTGATCTGCGAGTCCGTTCGATGAGGGAAAACGAGGTTTGCATGCGAGTTGGGGATCAAAACCTCTATGAAGACAGCTGAAGACCTAAGGGGGCTTCATGTGGGTTTAGTGGGAACTTATTTGTGCCATGTTTAACGACAGTTGACTACTGCGCCCTCATCGTTGATCTACCATCTCCTTCGTAGCTGCAAGCGGCATGGGCGATAACGAACCTCACTTGCTAGAGTCAAACGCAAGTCAATCGCTAGTCTCTTCAGGCACCAGACACTTCTTAGGAATAATCAAGGCAACTTGTCAATACCATTGACTCAAATTATCAAGTCGGGATGTCCTTATATGAGCTGAATCAAACTGTAAACTGGTATCACGTAGAACCCACAAGTGCAGGATTAATGGAGTATTGCCTTAGTTTGCAGTCAAACAAGGCACTTCTGCCATGCAGTGTCTCACCAATGCAGATGCTAGAATGAAACTGGTTGAGCCTAACTACCAGTGCCATTCCTACCCTGGTTGTCCATTGCAAAAAGGAGAAGTTTCAGCTTCACCACTGCCTTAAAATCTGCTGAAACATTGAATACAGGCCACTTCCATTGAAGCCATCATCTCTTGTCTTCAGACTTGGACTACTCTCATCCTCGCAACCTAACTAAGTGTGAAAGATGATGAGTCTTCAATTCTTGTGGATTCTCATGATATAGGAATGCGTTTCATTGAAAATAAGTAAATGAATGAATGAATGGATGGATGGATGGATGGATGGATGAATAAAATGAGATTGTGTCACAATGCAGATTGGCACCCAGATCTATGCTTCCAGATTCGAGGATCTGCTTCTTCTGCACTAACTAACTAACTAACTAACTTCGAGTGGGCTACTACGAGGTAAACGGGAGTTTTGGGAAGGGCAGAAATCCAACGAAGCTTACCTTACCTTACCATACTTTACATTACTTTGGGCCACACTGTTGTGCTGGACTTGGAGGCACTTCCCACCGAAACGGTCAAAGCACCAAAGGCCATCTCAGACACTCTTCGAAGAAAGCGCAGGCGCATAGACCACATAGTCACTCACAATTCGTAGTAGTGGTGTTTCATGACAGTTAGAGTCATCTTCGAAGTCGTCGCCTCTTCCTTCTCTCACCTTCCAAACTCATAACTCATGACAGGTAAATACAAGTGTGGCAAACTCCTCTCAAAGTGTTCCGACGTGTTTCCAACCTCCATAATTTGCTGCTAATGAAAACATCCTTTAACCTCATGGAGTCTACCATAATTTAAGCATTCTATCAAATTTACGCAATTGTTATAGTGTTAACAAAGGCAACCTCGTGATTTTTTCCGAGCTTCTATTGCAGCAATGGGAAAATAAGAGTGGAAGCAACCAAGAACCAACAAGCATTGGATTATGGAATTCCAATCATGTCGTTCATTGGTCGCTGGTTTGCACACCGTCAACTGCTCACGCAGCTATACGACTTCGGGCTTCGATGCTAGTTGATTTGAAAGAGAACGTGCACAGTTCCAACAAATCATCGCTGGACTGCTACCGAGGAAAGGAAACCATTCACCACTAATGCTTTTGTGCTCCACTAAGGATGTCGTCTATGCAGTGGGAGACACTGTCTTGAAGAACAAGTAACAAGTAGAAGGAATTGGAAGAGGCCCAGTTAGGGTATCTCTCTGACGTGGCTTTCGTGCAATGGCAACGACTCTCCGAGCTCCGATAAGCCGACCCACTCAAGCTGTTCATGAAATGACTCCTGCTGTAGTGTTTGCAACTGAATCGGGAAACTGGGAATTGCTGTCGATTCTTGCTCGCCACCACGGCGACGTAGCGACCTCAATCAGCGCCAACGTTCCTCTAGGTGGGAGATGAGACGACAACGACGACGACGACGAAGGAGGAGGAGGAGGTGGAGGAGGACTTCAACCAACAGCCTAGGCAGTGGCCGCTTGTGGACAGAGGGCACCATCTGATGAGTACCCTACTCCAGCTAGTCACCCATCCAGGTGTTAGCGAATTCTGTCTGGCGTCTTCTCGTTAAGTGAATTCTCTCCTTCACCGATACCACATTCCCCAAAAATGCTTGGCATTGGGGGACTTAGCAAGGCCGGAAGTGGCGACGCGTCGACAGATGGACTGTTTGATGGACGAGTGCACTTCTATGCTAAAATCGCCAACCAGTCTTGCTCTTCTGCCTTCCAATCAGATTCACAGGTTCCTCAGAGGAGAGGATTTCCAGAGGAAGGTGGCAACCCTTGCACTTGCCGAATAGTTGACTGATTTTCTGATTTCAATCGGTTCTGAACCCCACCACATCTTGCCTCATTGGCCAGAGGCCGGCTGAAACCTACTCAAATCATCCATCCTCACCGATTACGAAACATTTCCCTAAAAACTGCTACAAGTGAGGAATTAATTGGCTATTGCCAAGAAACAGTCGAAGGAGTAACATCTCCCATGCAGTCTGAACAATTGAGAGGTGTGCGTGAAGGAAGGTGAGTGCAGGTCACTCAAATATATGTCATCTCCTCCTTTCGGCGTTCCGACAGGTTCTCGACCTTCTTCTTCTTCCTCTTCCTCTTCTTCTTCTTCTTCTCAAACCTCATGTGTTTGGCCCTCTTGAAAGTCGAGAAGGGACTATGTTCACTGGAATTTCCCAATTTACCACTGCTTTGATTTGCCTAACAAATCACGATTTATTTTCAGTGCTTTCACCGTGTTAGCTCAATTACCCCTGTTGTGACTCGTGCTTACGAATACCCTAAGCGGTAATGCCGTAATACTTAAATCAGTCGCCTCAACCCAATCTGCTTTCAGTTTATCGGGTCATCCCATAAACTCTCTTCGCATTTCACCTCTCACCTGGAGCGAAACATATAAAAGGGGCATTTTACAATATCCAAAGGAACTGAGCGTCACTTCAATGCTTAAATGCATTTCAACTCATCAAGCGTTGCTTTACAAAGAAAAAATCAAACAAAATACTTCTGATTCAAAAAAAACCCAGCTAACACAGAGGAAAGCAATAATCACTTGATGCACACATTTTGTGAGTGCCAGAAAGGCAACTCAACAGTCGAGGAAGCAGCTAGAAACATTCATTCATTCATTCATCCATTCATTCATTTATTCAGTTTAGGGAGAACAATGCAATGAGTGAAGGAAAGAAGATTTGTAAAACTGATGATTTGCGGACTTCACCGCACTGCACTGGACTGGAGTGGACTGAACTGAACTGGACTGGAGTGGACTGGACTGGACTGCACTGCACTGGACTATAAGTGTCTTGTAATGAAGGCTCCGCCTCATTGCTGCCCGTTTCATTTCATCATTTTGTGTTGACGCGTCGGAGAACAAGCGTCACTGCTGCAACAGAGCAGTCAAGGAGGAAAAGAAAAGCACAAGAACTCCTCTACCGTCTGGTGTCTTTAATGGTGGAAATGAAGCCCAGCTTCTAACCTTTCCCTCTTCCTCTTCTTCTTCGTCGTCGTCTTCTTCTTCCTCTTCTTCCCCATTTTCTTCATCATACTTTTGGCCCTAAATTAACTCTTCATTCGCCCTTCTCTGTCCCCTCTACAGCCGACTGCGACGGCGACGGCGATGGCGACGGCGTTTGAGACGACCGGTGAGACCACCGTGGTTTTGCACAGGTGTTTGCTGTTGGATGTTTATTAATACATCATTGCAAACATCTGTATTTCCATTTCCATTTTCTTAGGCTCGAAGAGTAACTAAAAAGAGTTTTTCGTATGTTTTAATGTTTTTTGATAGGTGGAGCAAATCAGAAACTTTCAATAGACCCTTTATTCGCTTAAAAATGTTAATTATACACTTACATGATCAAACCTCACAATTAATAATAGAAATAATAATTATAATCATACATGGCACTGGGAACGATTTTCACTCCGTACATGCAGGTAAAGAAGCAATTTAAATCTATCCCACTTGCTAATTCAGTGAGAAAATGGTTTTGAAACGAAAAAAAGAACAACAGATAAAACTACTTATATTTCTGTGATCAGAAAATGAATCGAGATCGCTAACAAAATCCAGCGTCCATTCTCAGATGTGAACCGTGATTTGCACCGATCACACTACTACATCAAAGTGATTTACTAAAGTGGCAACAATTCGTAGAGACCCAACAATGCCATTGAGTTACCGGAAGCACTGGATATGTTAATGTTGTGGGCCCTCCAGTTTCGGTCTTCCGAGTTAATCCAGGCATTTTTTGCTATCATCGTGACATCTGAGCCCCTGTCTAATCGAGGTTGCATCTTGAGCCTATTTTTGTCTACAGGGACAAGTCTAATACTGTTCTTTGACACCTGTAGGCTGGCACGTAGTCCATTCGAATGCACTTCGCTGCATCCCGTATGATGGCTCGAAGTAGGGCTCTTTCGTTTGGTTTATCGCAAAACCCATCTTTGTGGCCTTCCTTCCCTCTTTCATCTTCGAGGCAAAATTCTATCGCCCAATCCACTGAACCAGGCTCCAGGAATAGAGTAATTTGGCCTATGGCACATGAGAAGTTCCCGAAATTGCCTGCGGCCCACCACCATCGCCCTAGCTAGGGTTTCCAATGCCCAACTTCGGGGCTCCAATCAATGGCAGGCAGTTCCTCGAGCCGCTGCCACCACTGCCGAGGCCAAAATGCGCCCGAAAATCATCAGGGCACTCCTGCACCAGGTCGGGTACCACCGATCATTTATAAGCATCCCTCTTTCTGCCTACCATTCTCATTGTTCACTCCTCAGCAGTAGTAAGCACATCTTTGAGTGCCCTTGCTTCTGCAGGATTGTAATCGCAATCTCCTATCATCCTCCTCCTCCTTTCTTCAGTCTAGGATTAGGGTTCCTATCGTTCCTTCACCAGATCCTCCTTTCATTCTTGCATTCTTGCTGCAGCTATATCAGAACATCATGCAGGCGGGCATGAGGGCAGCAGGCAGACAGGCAGGCAGGCAGGACTTAGCACTCCCTTGTATCCTGCCATCATGGGTTTGGCGCACCTGTCCAACATCGGCAAATACCGCAGGCGTTGCCACACCCGCGCCCATTCAGATGGGCGTCGCCTGGGTTTCCATAAAGGAGAAAAACCGTCCCATATTTGCCAATTTAAATGGTTCATTTCGAAACAAACATTCTGAATTCTACAAACACCATTTAAATGGAAAACATGCATTGATGCGAAATATTTTTGGTGAAGCGGCATCACTGAATTAACACACAGTGGACATGCCAACAAACTCACCCCCGATATTCGTATAGACTTTTGTTACTGTGAGCACGCTGTAGCTATCACTTTGATTCAAAATAACAAACATTGAAATATGCACAATACAACTAATTATTCAGTTTTTCAACAGTAAGCTCACAAACAGATTAACATAATTTTAATTTACAAGTGCAAATTATTGATAGATAAATTTGTGTTAGGAATTATATTTCAGACACTTGCAAACCTGCACAAATTTTCACCAAATATCTGGACACATCTAACTTAATACTCCCAAAAGTTGGTGTATTGGTAAATTGTTCGTTTTTGGGTTATTCAATATTGGCTTCATATCCGTTTTCCATAAGTTCCTGAATCCTCACAGTACGAGTTCCCTCTAAAATTGGTGGATCAACAACTAATATGACATATGACTCAAGTTGAGAAGAGAAGTCATTTTGATTTCTGTTCCTACTTAACCTGAAGCCAAACCCACACATATGACTGCCTGTTGTTTTCCATACCCCATTACAATTGCTTAACTGCCATTTGGATCATTACTACTAATACTACTACCCACCTTGTCGTATGAATTCAAACCTGGCACCTAGAAAAGGCACAGGCACAACACGGGTTAGTAGGGTAGAACCACCTTGATGGCATTACAGTAGGGCTTTTACGGCAACTAGTAGTTTGTTTGTCTGTTTGTTTGTTTGTTTGTTTGTTTGTTTGTGACATTCAAGTGTGAATTTGGGGTCTGGCAGCCTGCATTACACATTATAGGGTTTAAGAGCAAATAGACTTCATGCTAAAGACAGAAAAGCCTCCTTCAATCAATGTATTACATTGTAGTGAGAGCATGCATGAAGCACTTTGAGCTGCAGATCTCCGATCAGGAGACCTGCAATTGCAATTGTGAGAGTGCAATTGCATTCCTCCAGCCAGCACAGCCCCGTAGTCTGTTCCAGTCCAGTTCGTGTCGCTGGGCCGTTATCGCCGAGTTCAGCCTGGGTCTCCCTTTACTCAGTATTGGCGATAGACTCCTTATGGTGATGCACACATTCCAAACTATCACGATGGAATTCATTCGCTTCACCAGCAAATGAGGTGGTTTCCAGGCATCACCCATTCTAATTGTCATCATCTAAATGAAGATCAAGATCACTAATCTCATTATTATTATTTCAAATATTATCCTCGCATTTTTAGAATCCACATAATGAACCACATAATCACAGTGCATTCTTAGCGTTTCAATTATTCTGGTTATTCATAATACATTTTATAAGACAACTAAATCCTTTCTGTTAAGAAGGACTTGAATGAAAAAAGGTATAATGATAGTAGATGTAACATTGTCACATAATAATAAGGGTAGGGGGGAGAGGCGGAGGGCGTGTTTGCTGTGGCGTCACCCGCGCTTTCCTGTGGTTTTGTGAAGGCTCCCGGCACTCAGTCCCAGTGATGTGCCTCGGCCGGCACAGCTTCTCCAAGCTTCCTTCATGATACTGCCCCTCCCCTTAATGGGCCTTACCAGGCCTCACCCACTTGGATTCCCATCCGAGGGGCGAGAAGCCCACCTCCATGTATAATTCGATTTCCCAATCGAAACATTATGCAGTGGACCCCTGATATAGTGTCCCGATATTACCCCTAAAACAACGCAGGTTGCACTGGAAATCGGGAGAGATGGCTAAATAAATAAATAAATAATAAATAAATAAATGAGCATTACTTTAAAGCTTTTAGCACGTGCCGCTCAACAAAGTTGAAAAAGATTAACAGACTTTATGTGAGGGTTTGTTTGGTTGCTGGGAAGTGAGCGTTGTACTTCGCATAATTCCTGTTGGAGAATCCACATCAGCGAGGATGTTATGTGCCTCCATCTGCTCGTGTTTTTCCATAGCGAATGGTATTACAGGTGCCTTCTGGGGGTGATACCGGCAATTCGCTTACAGATTCCGAACAGTACAGATGCCTGCATAAAACTCGGTTGGGAAAGCGAAGTGATATTTTGATTCCCTAAAAAACTGCTACAAGTGAGGGATTAATTGGCTATTGCCAAGAAACAGTCGAAGGAGTAACATCTCCCATGCAGTCTGAACAATTGAGAGGTGTGCATGAAGGAAGGTGAGTGCAGGTCACTCAAATATAGGTCAACTCCTCCTTTCGGCGTTCCGACAGGTTCTCAACCTTCTTCTTCTTCCTCTTCCTCTTCTTCTTCTTCTTCTCAAACCTCATGCGACTGGTTCACTGGAATTTCCCAATTTACCACTGCTTTGATTTGCCTAACAAATCACGATTTATTTTCAGTGCTTTCACCGTGTTAGCTCAATTACCCCTGTTGTGACTCGTGCTTACGAATACCCTAAGTGGTAATGCCGTAATACTTAAGTCAGTCGCCTCAACCCACTCTGCTTTCAGTTCATCGGGTCATCCCATAAACTCTCTTCGCATTTCACCTCTCACCTGGAGCGAAACATATAAAAGGGGCATTTTACAATATCCAAAGGAACTGAGCGTCACCTCAATGCTTAAATGCATTTCAACTCATCAAACGTTGTTTTACAAAGAAAAAATCTAACAAAAATACTTCTGATTCAAAAAAACCCAGCTAACACAGAGGAAAGCAATAATCACTTGATGCACACGTTTTGTGAGTGCCAGAAAGGCAACTCAACAGTCGAGCAAGCAGCTAGAAACATTCATTCATTCAGTTTAGGGAGAACAATGCAATGCGTGAAGGAAAGAAGATTTGTACAGCTGATGATTTGCGGAGGAGGAAGATAGAACCGATCGTCCAGCTGAGTTTGATGGTGACGACCACGACGAGGACGACCTTTTTGAAGTAGCTCCTGAGGCAGCCTATCCTGCTCCATCTTTTAAGTCACTGGCACTTCAGCTTCCAATAAGCCAGCCATAGAACTGAACAGTTTCAGCGTCATCTTCAAGAAAACCTGGACAAGCTACTCAACTTGGAGAACAAGTGCCTACCCATGAGTAGTCCGAAAGAAAACAATCACCTCCAATCCCGCGTTCACATCCAGTCTCCTCTCTCTTTCCATAGTCGCTACACTTTGCCACCTCTTCGATGAACAGGCCTGTGACTGGTGATGAACAATAAATGGACC
>JAUOZQ010000861.1:0-22219 GCA_030710315.1 Anomotaenia brevis
AAACAGCGAGACTAGCCTAAGCTTGAAAATGCGAGATAACAAGGCCAACTGAGGCAGCCTGTCTAAAGTCAAACAGGCCCGCAAGAACAATTAAGAAGCCCCGTTTACTTTGCAAGAAGTGAATTAATTGTTGCTGAGACAAAAATGTGCCAAATTCGAGTTGAATAGAAAATCCATTGTCATAGTCTCCTGGAATATTAATATTTAAGAAAAATTGAATTTGTTAAATAAAATGCATTCTTATAACAATTATTTAACTAGAAATCACTGCTTTTAGTATGTATTACATTACAATTAATAAACTTAATATATATGTTTTCCATTTTCATGATTTTAAGTTATCATTTTTCCCTGTCATTCATTTTACTAGTTTAATGATGCAAATAATCGCCGAACTGAAAATCGCGCATTAATTTTTACCGATTAAGCGATTATAAATATCAATATTTGATTCGGTGATCTCTGAATTTAACTCTTACAAGCAAAACTCAAGAAACTCTTTTAAATTGAATCCAGAATTTCGTGAAACTTAAATGGTGCTATTTTTCAGGGTATTACTTTACTTTTGGGTAAGTTCAGTTAAAATTTAAACAATATATATTGGAATAAGATCGATATCACAGAAAACCAGTCAACATCGCCTTAATGTCTTACTGAAAAGTAACATGGATAATAGAAAAATATCAATGTGCGATTGTTCTTCTGGTTCATCGGTTGTATTCATAGTGGCGTTAAACTTGGTGTCCCGATTCACGATCACTAAATCGCATTGAATTCAGTAATCAAAACAGACTTTAACAAAGATCCCGATAATCCTAAATCACCGTTATTTTAGAAAGTCCCTGAAACTGATCCCTTCGCAAAAACAAAGCCTGCGAAGAGCGTGATTCACCTGTCGAATAACTACCTACTACTTGTTTCTTCTAAGTAGCGATTATTTATTCTATTTTCAGGACTCCTATCCCATCATCGCGAAGCTTTTTCGGGTGAAACCCACTCTGCGGTGAGTGGTTTTCCGAATTTTTCTCCTTGAATTAACTTTATTACCCTATTTATTTTCATTTCAAAGGCTATCCTCGTGGTGCAACATCCAGCTATGAATCTACATCAGCTTTTTCAGTGAGACGTGGAAAATTCAGCTTCAACTCCATGATGAATCGAGACGAATGCGCTCGCGTTTGAGGCGACAGAAGCAGAGACTCAATTCCAACTCCACCAATGCTGCAGAACTCGAGAAAAACGACTGGGTTGTCGCTTTCACGAAATACGACTTTACGGAATCCACTTCAGCGGAATGGTCGCAGCATTTATGGAAGTGCCCTACAACCAGTCGGTGATTTTTCACAGTACATTCAAACATTTCATCGCATTTTTGGGTTAGTAAACTTTCTTCTCTTTTTGTAGCAAGTGAAACTTCGAGTGAAGTTCGACACTAGTTGTATCAGTATCCCGCGAAAGCCGAGCATGTGTCTAGGTTTGTCCCCAGTTTCCCAAATGTTTGTCTCACTGGAAATAAATCAGTAGTTAGTCATTTATATTTCCATTTACAGAGTACCGAAGGCGTGTGTGGTATTTAGTGAGACAGACGATGAGGCCTCAACACGACGATCGAAGCAACTGACGGGGACACTCAATTTCATGCCGCATTTTGGTAAATTGACACACATCGGAATGACGGTGGCGCTTTTGTAGGTAGCAGATGGCAAAAATGCAACATCGACACTCACCGAAACCCTGATGGAGATGCCCCACAACACGCAGGACCAAGACAGTGATGGTGGTTGTCGGAGTGTTAGCAAAGCTCCCCTCTTGAAGGGCATCACCCCACGGATCGATATTTGTCTCTCATTGAACCTTTCTCATGGAACCATTGAAGCCAACGCTCCAACCATCTCGAGCCATGTGACTGTGGTTGACGGTGAAGCCGGTCACGAGGAACTTTGTCGGCGTGTTCTCACCAAATACTCGGCCCCACTGAAGTAAGGCGCAGCGAAAGCGTAAGAACTGACCAATCAAAACAAAGCGACCGGTAGTAGCGCAGAGAAAAACGCCACTCTGAGTAACGGATCCAATGAGGAGAGGGCTTTGAGGACTTCAGAGTTCATTTTCGCCGATGAGGATCTTGGTGTGACCATGAGCCAAGTGAGGGAAAGCTTCTCTGTCAACAAAATCACCGCCTATGTTGCGCCCCAGTCTGCACGTTTTTCTCGTCAATCTTACACCATGCCTGCCTTACCCAAGGGGTCTTGCAAAAATAATGACCACATCTTAGCTCCAGAAGTTCATCTATAACACCAAATTCATTGCAGCAGTATATCTAACAGTAGGTGATATTAATCGCAATCGATCAGATCCATATACGCACATGGTGGCGTCTGTTCGCAGCACACCTCACATTCACCATCACTTGTGGCCTGCTTTACAACATGCTCAGTAAGAATTGTGAGACCAACCATCAAGTAGCTGGTTTTTAAAGAATTGTGACGGGCTCAATACTCGAATTCTTGTTAATACCCCGCAAGATTGTGTCTGAGATAAACCTTGCAGAATTTTTGTACTTGAGAAAGCGTTCCATTACAAAGAGACCATTACTGTCCCATCGAAATCGACTCAAAAAAGCCGAATGAGAGTTTTGTCGAGGGGTATGAAAGCCTGCAGCTCTTCAGTTGTCTGGTTGATCATGTTAATAACGTCAGCAGGCAAAATCGTTTCAACACTCCACGAAGAAGCGAAAATTGAAACAAATAATTTGAATATCTCCTATAAGACCAAGCAAACGTTGGGTATGAGTGATATATATGAATAGGTAAAGCGATTGTGCGGATGTTATTCAAAACTAGACAATTGTACACCTTCATAAATATATATAGTAACCGCTGTTTAAAAGCTTGGGTGTTTATGACAAATATATTTGGTAGGATTTACGAAATCAAAAGAAACCAGAAATAAAAAATGGCGTTCAAGACTCACCAAATTACTGCCCAGAAGGGAGTTTTGGCTTGAATACAAATGATTTCCAGCCTTTCCCTTGAGTAAGTTCTTAAAAACAGTATTTTACAATTTCCCAACTTAAGTAGGTCAGCAGAATTGGAGTGCGAAGGAAGAGAAGATATCCGGATGTCTCACAACTCCTGTCTTATCTGAAAACACGTGATTGAAATTATGCTGCTTTTAAATCTGGACGGCATCATATTACATAAGCAAAATACTAACTTAATATACTGCATATTTAACAACGTTGATGAAAATTAAACATTCGTAAAAAAATCGTGTAACAAAGTTGCTTATTCGCTTTATGTTTGTAATATAAATGCTCAATAATAGTAGATGTATTAAGAGAGATAGCTAGAATATTGTATTTCTGATAAAATAATTTCCAGCAAAAGTATTATGTCCTATGAATCCTCTAGCAGCAAATTCAATGTTTCAAATGAATTTTTAATGTCATCTTGAAATTAGGACAGAACAGAATGGTGAACATCGACTTTTCTAACTGTCAACTCACTTTACTAGCATTTAAAGCTGTAACATAAAATTGATGAATTCTAGGGTATAAAAACTCATCAAAATACTTTTCAGTGGATTTGTTAAATATAAATCATTCCTTTATTAAGGTAAAAATATATTTGCTATATTTTGTGGAAAAAAAGTACAGCGGTGTTCCACAGCATACACTGAACGCATTTTCCATCAAAACTAGAAATATACTACGTTGGAGTACAGATTGAACCTATTTTTGAACCCGCAACATTTTCATGTGTAAAATGTTGCGAAAAGATTCGGGTTTTCGTTATTATTTCAATCGATTTATAGGTCGCAATATGTAACTATACAAAATTTTACCTCACATTATAAAATATTTGATTTTATAATTTGATTTAGGTAATTAAATCCCAAACCGGAATATTTCATCAAGCTTGTTTTAAATTAAGAAATCTGATTTTTTTCGCATTTTTAGGATAAATGACTGAAATATACATTTTGACATTTTTTGTAGTTTCAGTCTTCGAATTATATTAATAATTGATAATAATGAATAACTTAATTTTTGCCCAAATGATAAAAATATTTTATAAGACGGCGGAACAAATCGTTTGTCAAGAATAAATTAAAGGTTTACAAAAATTGCTGTCTTTTAAATTCTAGAAATGTTAGTTCATAGAAGGACGAACGTCTAGATAAGAATGCATATCAGTTGACACTAATTACTTCAGGTTGCAAGTATCTAATTTTCGTCCATTGGATCGCGTTTTGAAATATTTCTAATAATATTGTCCTTCACATAGCAGTGGGTTAAAGACAAATACTCTATAGTTTTCGCTAGAAGTACAAAAATTGACGCAGATTTTCTTAGCCGAACAAACGCCGCAAACACGGTCTGCCGATTTGTCCGTTATAAGGAGAGTTCAATTACAATCGTGATGTCACTTTTGTCTTGTGAAAGATACAGCTGGGCACAGGGCAGGCAAGTGGAGCAGATTTCATTCAACCTCTTGTACTTTATCCAGTTTGAACTCTAGAATCGGTACTCGTTACAGGCATTCACCGCATAGTGGTGAAGCCGAAGTTGTCACTTCGTAACGACCAATAGCGCCGATGCTTCGAATTGGAGATTGCCCTTCTGTCTGCTACTGCGTAGGTTTTTGTATGCTGTCCAACCAGCAAAGAACTCGATCTTGAAAGACTTGACATGACAGCTGGAGCACGTCCTACTGCCACTGAATGGACCCCTGTGGTTCATAGGTGATTTGCTTGCACCCTTCTTCTTCTTCCTTTAATCTACGCAGTTAAAAATTAACTTTGCTAACCAGTCAGCTCGTGATTTGCTTCGAGTTCCGCTACCAGAAGTAGCATTTCCTCCATCTTTCAACAGTTCAATTTCAACAATGATGCAACCATCTTCATTTAGGAGGCTATGGTGGGATGTACAAGGTGGTGTTGGTGGAGGATGCACGGGTAAGTGGATTGCGTAGAAGCCCAAGGGTGGCAGAGAAGTTTCGCGGTGGTGGTGGTGCTTGCAGCAGGCGTGTCTTCTGCTTGTCTCTGTGTCCCGAGGCTACTTCCCCATTTTTTATATTATTCTTTAGCACATCGCCTATTCAATTTTTTATTTCCCTGCAAAGGTTGAGATCAAGGGCTGCAGAGCGCTCAAAAGGAATAAAATTAAGGGCTTTCCGCGTAGGTCTTTATAACAGAAGTGTTTAATGCATAAATGATTCATCATAAAGATTTTGTTAATGTGATTTGGGTTACCGCGCCTTCAATCTCTGCAGGATTTTGTATTGAACTACTGCTTTATCCGCTGTTACTGGGTGGGTTGGGGTGGATATGTGTTTGGTTGTCAGGTAAACACAATATCCACGCAATCCAGTTCGTGGCGCTGTGGTTGCTGGGTAATCCAAAACACTCTTTAGTAAGCGACGCCTTTTGTGGCCATTTGTTTTATAGAAAGGAGGACATTTAATGTACAGAAGTGCTATGTTACCTAAAATAGTTCTAATAGTAAGCGTTAAGTCCAATTACATCCATATGAATCAGAACGCGTAGCAACCCCAAAGTTTATTCAACAAAGTGTATATATACTACGTTGTATATACTACACAGATAACAACGAAAGGTAAGTAAATTATAGTTTATTTATTTATGTAAAAAATTATAGAATATTATCAATGTAATTTTTGGGAAATACAACGACATGAGAACTAGACGGAGAACTTGTGGAAAGAGAAACTCGTTTAACTGCTGACGAAGTCTTTGCAATAAACAATTTTAAAAAAATGTTAAAAGCGATGTGTAATTATTAAACTAAAGAGCTCTTCCTGGAAATGTGCCTGCATTTTTGAGCTCCCTGTGCTGGCAAGTTTAGCTGACTAAATTATAGAGGCAAGAGCTTAATCGAACTCGGTTTGTGAAATAGCCCAAGTCTCACACAGCCCGACCTGCCACGCAACAAACCAGAACGATTACTCTATCAACTCCCATTTAGCGCGACTGGAGGTGATGTTGGAACGCTCAATGACTTAGCTTGGCAGGCCTAGACCCAGCTGCATGTCTAGGCAGAGATCATCACTTAAAGGGACTAGATGCAGGACAAGGGATGGTTGGTGCTACTAATACCGACAGGGAAACGGCCTGGCAAGAGCGTAATGTCGACGACGCTCTCTGGCTCTGAGACACGTCGCATCACTTTCGTATTTGTCGACAGTGGACTCTGGTGCCAACGTTAGTTTCATTCCGGCTACTCCCACCAAAAGAAAAAACCCAGACATCCACTGCTCCCGACACTCCGCCGGCGGCAACACTGTGCCACCTCTTGGTAGGTGCCGCCTTTCAATCAAATTGGAACTGAGGAGGAAATCACCTTGGGTGTTTCTAGTTGCCGACGTATCCACTCCAATTATCGGTTCTTCTGCCGCTTCTCTGACACATAATACGGCAAGCCCCAAGGTCCCTCGACCTACCTGTCCGTTTTCTGTCGCGTAAACCCTCTAAACGTTACCACGCCGTGTTAGCGTTTTAAATACTATGTAGCCGAAATGCAGTAGAATAAGACTACTTACTTCAACTAGGAGTCGTGTGGCACTCTGCCAGCCCTTGGGCTTCCACTTTGTACATGGTGCCCCATGGAAACCCTGGAGATTGGCGTCCTTGTGGCAACTGCGGCTCAGTGAATAACGTGTCGATCCCCGACCGCTACCCAATTCTTCATATCAACGACGTCGCTTTGTCATTGCATGGCATGAAGGTGTTTCCAAGATCGACCTCGTCAAGACATACAACCAAATGTTAGTAGGTAAAGAAGACGTGCCGAAAACCGCAATCATAAAATCACTAGGAAAATTCGAGATTTAAGAAAGCCCCTAGGACTCCGCAATTCTGCTCATACTTTCCAGAGGTTCATTGATCAAATGCTGCGATAACTCGACGACATTTACGCCTACATCGATGATAACTTCGTGGCTAGTGCGGATAAGTAAAACTCACTTGGCACAACTGGAGAAAGTTTTGAGACCCCTGGACGATGCACAGCCAAGTTCGTATTCGGTGTAGAAGCGCTCGATTTCGGCGAAAGTAGCTGCTATAAGCGATTTCCCCATGCTAGTTTCCAAAACTCAATTGAAACGTTTTCAAGGCATGGTTAACTACTATTCGCGTTTCATTCCACACTGAGCTGAGATCGTGTACCCACTTACCAAACTGCTACGACTATGGAAAGGTGGATTTGCGATGACGGTCGAAGACTCAGAAACAAGAATAAATCCCAGAAAGTTTGTTTAATGCACAACTCCTTTAAAATATACATCAAATTGCCCTAGTGGGATCTTTGCAACATCTCGTAAGAGTAAACGATAATTTTTTTCTGAGGCCTTTAACGTATCTTTGAAACTCCATCGAACTAATAATTACATGACTCCTTTGGAATGCGTGAACCTTTGACGTACATGTCCTAACTGCGTTTATGGACACGATTGACAAAATCACCCAAAGGGGAGACAGACCACATAAAGTTCTCGAATCTTCCTCCCCCACTCGAGGAGACAAACAGTCTGATGCGAAAATAATTGTGAAAAGTTTATCAATATGTTCGAGTGGTCTAATTGTAAAATATTGAACAACACTGAACCATCATCGAAAAAACTTCTCAAAAACAAACGTTACCTTGCACAAACAGTATTGCTACTAAACAGACTTAAGATGCAATGGTCTAAGTTTACTCTATTGTGGTTTAATTCACTAGCTGATTCTTATTATAGTCTTTTTTGATATTGTCTCTAAAAAGCGTTAAGACCAAGGAAGAGTGAATTTGCTTGAGGCGTTAAACTAGATAGTTACTCGGACTACGCAAAGTTGTGTTCGGTGTTTAGTTCGACCCGGTTCCATCAATTCGAAGAAGGCTGATTGGGGCGAAAACGGCTTGTTGAACTAAAAGCCTTCGGAAGGTTGCTCATAATTACTGTTATTTCTGATTCCGCGATGAGTTGTCCTGGGAGTCTCGTTAAAGAACCGTAAATCAATTTGAAAGGAGATGTTGGAGTTCTTTTTTTAATACAGCACTAATGCCAAGACGAAACATTAGTAGATTGTCATGTCAATCTCCAAGGTTCGGCAACCACATCAGAGGGGCTATTAAATGGCAGTAAAAGCGCTTGATCATGCCATTGGAGGTGGGTTAATATGCTGTTATTCCATCGGGAATAACGATCGATGCAAGTCAGAAGACAAGAATGACCTTTGGAGGGAGACAAGGGGCCCACGATGTCTATATGGACGAGCCAGAAACGAGCATTTGGGCAGGCAAAAGTCCCAAGTGGATCCTTTGTGAGTCCCGTAACTTTCGATAACTGGCAGTGTAGGCCGGTTTTCGCCCAATTTCGGACATCGACGCTTATATAAGGATTGGCAGTGGCTTTAACTCCGGGATGGGTTAATCTGTGACGGGTGTCACAAACTTGCTGGCGTATGCCATTCGGAACTAAAAGTCCTGGCTTACCAGTTGAGACGTCTCAGAGAATAGTCCCGACACTTGTTGGTAAAGGCAGGCACTCAAACTTTAGGCAATCAGATTGCATGTCTATGCCGCTCCCTGAGGTGAAAAAATTTACTGCGGCACGAGAGAGAGCGACAACGATGGAATTTTTACTCCTTTCCACATACTGAATATCGGACGTGAACTGTGAGATGTAGTCGAGCTCAATAATTTCTCTGGGATTGCACTTGTAAGAGGGAGCCTTGAGGGCATATACCAGAGGTTTGTGGTCAGTGTGCATCGTAAATTCTGGCGGTTTGCGAGATAAATCACCAGGAGTTCACGACTGGAGGTGCTGTAGGACATCTGGCTGGGGTTTAGCTTCCTGGGGAAAAACGAAAGTGGATGCCAAGATCCATCAACCCACTGATTGAGTGCGGCACCTACTTAATTCCTTTCATGTTCACAGGAAATTCAGAGAAAAATGCGAAAAATTTAAAGGATTTATTTAAAGTTCTGAAGAGACCAACCAAGGCTAAGTATAAAGAGGAGCGATGAATGTATGTCTAAGTGGCGGTATTTCTTCTTAGGCTCAGCCAGGAGGAAAAACGGTGAAATGGAAATAATGAAAGATACGACAATCTACCAGTGGCTCTTCGCTCTCCGAACTTCTCGACATACGTCAACATGTACGATCGACTGAGACGGTAACGAATACGTAGACCGTATCAACCATTTAAAAGCAGAATATTTGAAAAAACAGCTCAAAGAAAGAATATCACCCTGAAAAGCCTGCCGATAGCTGTCAGCTCGTGCAAAATGTGGAGCGACACTGCTTGATGACTCGGGAAGATAGGAATCGAACCGGTTAGTAAGAAGTAGATTGTAGGCCAGGGATTAGCCCAGTTGGTAAAAAATCCAAACAAAGTTAATTTCGTGAACATCCAGTCCGTGAATTGGAAGCCTGTCCAGTTCATCCAATGCGCAATTCCATTATCACACCCAAAATGCTGGTTCTCCATACTACAAATATCACGGGAGGTGGGGTGGGGAGAGCAGTGCGACTAAGGATAGACACTGGATGCATTACTTGGGTAGCTGGGGTTTGGGTCGTTGTAGGGCGTGTCGCGTTCGTCTTCGCAGAGAAAGATGTTGACATTGGAATCGAAGACGGTGGCCTGAGCTTCATGCCTGAAGGCAGGGGATTACTGCACGCAAGCACTAACTGCTCCCCGAAAATTTTCATTTTCAGTTCGAACATGGAAAACGCTGAAAATGTGCAGCCAGGAACTGTTAAGAACAGTTGCGAAACCTCTGAAGACATTCTCGTTGAGTCTCGAACCCTGATAGGCTCCATCTTTGCTGCCATTCTGGTAGAAAACAATGCCTCGCCTTTTTATTGGCATCAAAGCAAAGTCCTTATCTTTTCCGTGGTCAAAATGAAATTAAGTGTGCTAATTTAGAATCCATCTACTAGAGGAGTGAGTAGATAGAGTTGATTGAGTTCCAAAAGGCTCATCGTCCATATTTTCATCGACCTCCGGCATGATAGTGGCTGCCTGGGAAATTTCCCCTATGAAATCGGTTCAAAAGAAGGCTAATTAGGAATTTATTAATTAGTACCGCATCCTTCATCTCTGTTCCATTATTTCAATGATGGTGATAAAAGAAACTGCTCTCATTTCACTACAGCGCATTCCACTGCGATTTGCTGCTCAAATACTTTTCCATCTATGCAAATTTTTTTGTTTAAATTACACAAAATGCGGTTAGCCTAGTAAAGTGGGGGCATGAACGAATATTTGCAGAAAATAAAATACTACACAATTTCTATCACAATTGGCCTTATTTACTCGAAAGAAATATACTTCCATGCCTTCCCCTCGTAACCTCTTCAAATTTGCACTGTGAAAATTTTAAAACGGCGCTCGCAGTATGTAGCTAGACGGTGCTTTTTTTTCCTGGTCGATTGGATCTTCTCCACCGGGGATGCTTCGAGGAAACAGCGAGAGCCCCTTTGTGGCTCACAGCAGGTCTTTATGGCTTGTCTGAAACCTGATTAACTCAAGATTTTCGCCAAGAATGCCAGCAAATATGGAAGCGTTTACGAGGGTTCTCCGACTCTCCAGGGGGATGTCACGAGGTATTTTGCGGCAGTGTGAGTGGATTGTATTAGTGCGCTCGATATCGAGAACCAGTGAGGCTTTTTGATTTCGGTAATTGCTGTAGAAGGAATGGAATCACACCTGCACCAAAGAGCCAGGTAATGAGATGCATGTCAATAGGGAAAAACAATAGATTCGGTAACGGCACTGGGGGTTCCCACGGACCACCCAATCGCAGCCTCCAGTTTCCTCAATCATCACGGAGCACTTAGGATATTCCTTGATGCTTTAAGCGATTCATCAGAGCTTTCCGAAAACAAAACCAACTGCTAGAGGGAAAAACGCATTCATTCCTGATTCCGTCCGTCATTAAAATTTATTCCTTTTTCACTGTCGAAACTCGCTTAAATAAAAAAAACAATCATATAAGACATTATTAGTCCATCAACTTACGCTAAATCATTCGTCAATATTTAATAGAAAAAATACTCCTCCAATTTACCAAAGAATTAGCACTGGAATATTCATTTTATTTTAAATTAAAACATTTAAATGTACCAGCAGGAGTAACCTATATGAGAATTAACAAGTGAATCATGTGCTCACACATGATTTTTCTAAGATTTAACTGCAAAAATGTTACTAAAATATCAACTACTTTGTTAAACATAAATTCAGGCGCGACGAATTAACAGGAATTTTCAATCACTGTCGTCTAACAAGTAAGTCAGTCGATTATACGGTGTGATTAAAACCCGGATTTCGAATTCGTGGAATATTTCTATCCAGTTGGTGTACCGATTTGTAGATTTGCTTGCTAAGGCAAGGTATCAATACTTGATACGCGATCTGGGTAGAAGAAGAGGCATGAGAGTGCACGTCACGACGGACAGTAGGAACACACACTGAGGAATACACCCACCCACCCAATGCTAATTATCCCTGGTGCTTACTTTGGCTTAGTGAATCTGTATTAACTCCTCCAATGCACCGGTCCTCCAATTAAAGGGAGAAGTACATTGACTCATTTGAGCCCATACAATCTATCCAAATGTTTCAAAAGACTACAAAATAAATGGTAGTTTAAAAGAGCAAGGATAGGCAAGTAAGGTAATAGGTGGTTAAATTTCTCCCAACCCGACGAAATCTCACCCTTTCAACATTCACTAGATAAGGTCTTTTCTCTTTTCAAAGAGGTTCAATCGCCGTAATTGCTGACACTAGATTTAAGCATTAATTGTTGCTACATTAGGTGGTAAGAAATTAAGTGGATAGTTCCTCGGAGCTTCCATTACTTCTTTTCGCCCCAGGCTAGGTCAAAATAGAAACAATGACAGATTTTAACCCAAGTGTTGAGTTGATTTTTTTAAGCAACCATTTTTCAAATTTGGGATATATTTCTCTTCTGGCAATTCCTACTCCGATGTCAAGCAGATAAGATTCTTCAAGAGCTGCGGCTTCAAAGATAGAGGGAATAAAGTACTAACTGTCGTATGTTTTGAAGGTGAAGATCACAGCTCTTCCGATGAAAAGTCCTATGATGTACGTCAGTTTTGCTGAAAAATAGCCGTTCCTTGTGACAACGATTAGTTGTGAAGAATGCCGACAAATGACCAACTAAGTGATGTACTTTATGTTACTCTCATCTGTCAGACTGTGACAGGTTGAATAGCATTAGGTGTTGTATTGGTGCATATTTCCCTATGGAAAAAGAAAACTACAAATTTCGTGTTCTCTTAAAAGTAAATGCTGACATTGACAACGCTAAAGAAAGACGTTTTCGATTGGAAGCGGCAACCTCCTATTTGCATCAACAGATCTATATGATACCATTCCCAGTCGACACCACAAGGCGGATAGAGTAAGAGTGTACCTTTCTTACGCTAAACCCATTTGGAGCTCCACTGCGTTTGACTGGTGGCCGCCTCGATGTCTCCTCGTGGTATGACTCGACTACATGCGAAAACTTTGCAGAACAAGCATTGAAAATTTCAACTTCTTTAATGGATGATTGGCTAGTGATTAATCAAAAACGCCTTTGGTGGGTTTAAGGCCATGAAAATTTAATATAGTAGAAGTGGCCATAAATTTACTATCATATCAACGAAAATGTGTCATTGAAACCCCAAAAACAAATAAAGACAGTCAAGATTAACAGTTTTCTCACTTATATTGGTAAAGAATTTGACTAATTGCTGAATCTCGTCAATTCTGATATGATTCGAGATTACCATAGGACTCAAAACGATAGAGAATTTGAAATTTTGATTGAAATGTTAAAAATTATCCAATTAAACAGCATTTTCATTACCACCAAACATTGAACATTCCTAATGAATATACATCACAAAGAATGTTTGAGCTTCATGTTACTCGAAATGAAATATATATCGATCTTGCCTGGATTATTGATCACCGAGATTCACAACCTTTCCTCATATTTCATTGCAGAGCATTGGTCCGCTAAATCTAAGAGATTTGAATGATTCAATCATTCGAGGTCAAAAGCAGCAAAAGTGCCCTACATTGCTCATCGATTTTTGATTACTAAATCTTCGCCACACGTCACCTAGGCTTCTTTTGACCCCAAATGATTGAATCATTCATGAACGACTCACATTTATTACTCACGCCCATTGAAGTACTTTGACCTTTGTGAATGAGTTCGGAATACAACTACACCTGATTCTCACTTCAGTTGACGTTGGGGTTCGATGTTGAAAATGCTGACGAAAAGACAATATGAATTTGATTCCATTAGTGCCATTCATGATGCGATTCGCCAGCAACAACTGGAGTTATTTTGTTGGGTTGGAACATCCACTAAAGTAGTCGCTCGTGCTGCCGCAGCCATAGTGTGAGTCGATAACCTGCAGCCAGAGTTGCATGCAGGTGAACTAAGTGACCCTTGATTAAGCTTTGCTTCATCAGGCGATGTTCATGTGGAAATAATGACCTTGCGAAATGGGTATTTTCACAGCAGATAACCACATTGTGGGAGCACTTTTCACAATGCATTTGCAATCTTGTATCCCATAATTGTGACGCAATATCAGGCAATCACTTTGCATTTTTCTATGAAGTAGTCAAAATTTGAATTTGAATTGACTTGAAGACTTATTGCTGGATAAATTAGTTGTCATTTATACCTTACATGGAGTGACAAATGAAGTCAATAACACATAGTGGAGCAACATTCATGAGCGCAGCTAGGTAAATTTGGTTAGATGCGAAGTTAACACTCAGTCACATTCAGTTAGTCAGCAGCAACGGTGGTATTTCATCAGAAAATTATTAATAATAATAGTATTATATATATAGCATATCAAAATAATTTAATTTTCTGATTTATAAATAAATCAATTAGTTTTTTTGTTACTACCTGTATAATATGTAGAGCTGTTCAAGTCTTTACCAAGATGACTTGTACTTGATAGAATAAACTTTCGAGTTACCACGCATCCCACCTTTATGGTTGTTACTAATCAGATTATTTAGGTGGCATAGCTCGTCGTAATTTGTAGAAAAGTTATATAGTCAACATTTTCATTATCAGAACTGCATGACGGATAAAGCATTCAAAATGTAAATAATATCTGATAAAACCCATTTTAAAACCAGAAAAAGAGGCAAATACCTGAATAAATCTCATAAAAATGTCTGTGTTAAACTTGTGACTATCTTGAAAAGTATGTTTCCCTGAATTTATCGCGTATCAGTTATATGCAGATTAAAAGATTGCAATTGTGCAAAATTGTTCAACAAAATAGTTCAAAAGATCCCTTGATCGTGTTTCTACCACTAGTAGAAAGCAGACCATTTCCGTTTCATCAGATTCAATAAAAATTACACAGAAAATCACGTGATTATCAAGAGTACAACTTTATAGAATGCATCAAAGATCTGTTTTTTAGTCACAAATTAGGCATTACTGGCCATAACGTGCGTTTATCACCAAAACAACCTATCAATGAGAATTGGCAATACCCACCATTCGGTGGATTTTACGATGTCAAAATGGGTTGATTTTCGCGTTTACATTAAAGGTATCTAGTAAAACCTTAAAAATTGCCCCAGGTTTGGACGACTTAATGAATAAATAGTGCATCCTATGCGCTATTTACTCCTTATATTCTTCACAGTAAAAACCATTCATCAATAAAATTTAACTTTTGCCACTAAAATATTGCCTTTATTATTTAAATGGTAACATCAGTAGTCTAACAAAATCGGAATATGATTTAAGATTCATTTTCATCATTTGTTCATAAATATCATAAAACTCCTATGCAAATAAACAAAAACCCAAAGTTTGCCACTACGAAGAACATAGCCAGATTCTGTCTTCAGTGAACTCCTTACTAGCCACCTATTTCTCCATTGGAGATACCAGTGAATGCAGTCTTGTAAACTTTTCATGGGAAGAATTCATATTCCACTTCTTTGGATGCTTTCAAAATTATCATTATTAGTACTAGTCCCACAAGGTACAAATAATCAATAAGCAGTTCCTGAAGCAAAAATTTAATGTGCATTCATCTTGTAAAACAAATTTATGAAATTTCCTCCACCCTTTATATTTGAACGGCTAATCTAACCAAAACCAAGACATAACACGCATTATTTCTATTGAATATTCACTTAGCACGGAATTAATTTTGCTCTGTCCACATTAAAACGAACCCAGTTGACTGCTTCGGGCAAAATTTTGCATTTTAAGACGGGTTCCATTCAGGTACCCTACTTTCGTTAAATTTAATATTTTAATAAGCATTTAAATGACCTCTCAGAAGTAGAACAAGACTGCAATTTGCAGGTCATGCAGCAGCTATATTAACGGTCATTACTACTCAAGTCAGAAGCTAATTAATCTAATTTTTGATATTCAGGTATTCTACAATTGATGAAAAATGAAAACGTAATGTGAGACGAAGTGTTGATTAACCTAAGAGTTAATCACGCAATGAAGGAACCTGAAATTTATTTTGCCTTTCCCTTCCTCCTAAACTCACACACTCACATAGCGCACAAATAGAGGAGGCAGCTTCCAAACACCAGCAAATTTACAAATTTTAACAAATAAGCATATCTAAGTTACCCTCTTTATTTTCGAACATTTAACTTTCAAGTTACTTTTGTTCAAGATTGGAAAATGTCTTGTTCGATGTGTAATAGGTCAAATGAATTTGCTACCGAAAACCAGAACATGAGCCAAATAGAACATCTTGACAAAATTTAGGAGCACTCTAAGTTACCCTATTTGTCAATGAATATATAACCTTCACCAAAAGTCTTAAATCTACAGTGTATTTTCAATGCAAATTGATCTGTCTAGTTAAGGCTAATCTATGTAGGAAATTAAGTGAAAAACCTAAGCCTAAATTATAAATAATTTGTGATTTACAGGTTTCTCGAAACAACAGCAAATTAAATAGTTTTGTTAAATGCAAACCATTCATTTTGCACACTAAATACTTGGATTCAACTCTAAAACCGAAGGCCAATTTCTTGTCTTTCCCTTATTGGCCAAGGTTGCTAAAATGACATTGCCGACGAGTATTCACTATGGCTAGTTGTTTAAAAGCTGAAAAGTGTAATCAACCTCACTTGTGAAACTAACTGCCTGGTTCACTTTGAGATTGCAGACGGCAACACCAGCAGGAGGTCTTCAGAAGCAGAACGCGAAAGAAACCATCTTCGGGTGGTTATCAAGGGAAATCCATCAGCTGAGATAAATTGGATGCCAATTGAACGATGCAACCGACGATTTCGCCCATACCCACAGGGACACTAGTTATTTAAGTCGAAGCGCCGACACAGCGTCATCTTGTACCGAATGATTTGGGGCGAATGATGTCGCGAGCACCTTTGAAAAGCTCTTAAGACCTTTTGTAAAAGTAGGACCAATCTCAATTTCTTAGATTGTTTAAACTTGTTGATATACCTTAACGGGGTATTTAAAAATGCATAGAACGTTTTCGATTTATGTTTACTATCACAAAACCGTAGAATCTTCATCGAAGGCACTATGCATATTTGACAGAAACTTTGGAGCGCTTGGCACTGTGACTCCTTTTGCATACGACAAACTTCAGGCAAGAGTTTGCATTCCAGTTTTGAATAATGCAACTACACAGTAGAAATTTCTTGGACTTTAGTGAACACTCCTGATCCGTTAACCTGATATGATAGTGCGATGTTATTTTAGTATCTTTAAAACAGCTACTCCAAATAAACATATGGAATAACAGAAAAATGCACAGAAAACATTAAAATATTTCAAGTTTCGATTGTTTACTGCACGTTAAGGAATATGACAACGATATCATAGCTGTTCTCACAAATTTGTCCGAGTGCCTTACCTTCTGATAGGAAGAATGATAAGGCACAGATTTCCTCGTGATAATAATAGTAAAAATAGTGTTAGATCAAATCGTCGTTAACTTCGTGAGTCCTATAGTATGGCGTGCTGACTATTGCATTTTCGGAAATATGGTTAAAAACTCTAAAAATATTTAATTGCCTTGGAGCATTCTCGAAAAATTATATTTAGCATGTACTGACTAGTGAGTATTAAAGGCACTTTCTCCTTTAATGATAATGGTTACTTTCACTGTCGCAGTGAAATCTGAAATCTTTCCTTTTGCGATGAAATAAGCATGTGTGCTTCCTCATTGCGACTCTTACTTCATAGATCGACAAGTCAGGGACTAATTAATCCGGTTTTTGAGATTCAGGTATTCTACAATCGATGAAAAATGGAAACGATATGTGAGATGAAGAGTTGATTAATCAGAGAATAAATCATGCAGTAAAGGAACCTAGTATTTATTTCGCCTTTCCATTCCTTCCAAACGAATGCGATTAATCTGTAAAGAACATGCTTTACAAGCTCTTCAGTCATTCCGTAAAAGTAGGGCCCATTTCAGGTGGATTAATATATTTGATATACCTTAACGGAATGTCTAGAAAATCTACAAAAATTGATTATCATTATAGCAAACTGTTGAATCTTCACCAAAGGCACTATGGAGCGCTTGGGACTGAGACCATTTTGTGTACGTCAAACATCGAACGAGATGTTTCCCAATCTCATACAAAAGTAACTTGGAGCACCCATGTTTGATTACTGTCGTTAATGCACAGAATTCAGAAGTGAAGGCGTTGATAAGCATAAGCAAATCGGGAAAGTATTGATAAAAAGCTGAGTTCGTCCATGTATGAATCATGTTGCTGGGTCTCACATGTTTTCATGATGTTTGATTCCAAAAAATTGAAACATTAAACGTCATATTTGAAATCGGTTTAAAATCATTCTGTGTTTATTGCCAACAGAGAGTGTATTTTCAGGAGCACCCTCACAGAAAACCAATTTTTTTCTAACAATTTGGATTTTGCCCCTAGGAATTCACTTCATTTTCATCGTAATTGGAAAGTAAAATTGGAAAAAATTAAATCAATTTTCATGGCTTCAAATCATGTCCTACATGAAAGGAAATCAACTTCAGTGCTATCCATACAAATTTGAGTGAATCAGGTTCCACGGCAATGTGTGCTTTATCACATTAAATCTACATTACGAGCCAATTATGCAAACGAGAGTGCCTAGGCATCTGATTACCTTTTAATAAAACAAAAATTTAGAAAAATTTCTCATTTTTTAAAGAAAAATGCCCACTATGACCATTAGCATTAGTATCACAACTATGAAACAGAAAATGAGGCCAAATCTTCATTACTTTCACAACTGTTACCTCAAGAGTTATCTTTTGCATTTACGGTTGATGTTTAGCCAACTAAGTTTCAAAAAAGAACTTGGTTTTTAGACGGGCACAATTTCCAAATTAAAGAAGCGTAAAATTCCGAAAATTTGCTTTTTAATCTGTTATTGCAGCAGTTTAGAGTAACAACGACTGCGAAAACTCAGAGAAGCATCTTGAATGGCTATTGGAAAACAATTTGAAAGCACACAAATTGATCGAATTGATTGAAAATGACATGCGTGTAATTAACTTTTGATTGGGTAGATTTGGTGTTTTCTGTTGCGTCTTGGCCATGCCCCATTCACGTAAATGGCAGGTGCATGCCTAGAGTAGCGTGGGATGCGACAAAACTGATACTGGACAGATTACTCTGCTCATGCAGGAACCCTAACTTCACTCTGCACTAAGCAAGCCTTATTCACGCGAGTCACCGAAGCGCTGTTGCAGTCTCTTGAAATGATTCCACCAAAAAATATGCCAGTATTTTGCTATTGACATAGTCGCTATAAATCGTTGGACTGCTAAATTGAATCAAGATATTAGAGTGCATTCGTGCATGTTCGTGGACACACTGGTGTTTGTCAAATTTGCTGGTGTTTGGAAGTTGCTTCCTCAACTTGTGTGATATGTGAGTATGTGAGTTGCGAAAGACATATTGAAATATTTTAAAGGGTGTTGACCTGATTGCATGAGGGAGTGAGCAATGCTGTTTTAATGACACAAGATACAGGTGGGTGGGTGGTTGGGGGTCGATGTGGCCAAAAGGCGTTTCGTAAATGACCCCACTGGGGGGCAAGGTATATATAAGCAGAGGCGATGCTGCGAGGGCCATTTAGTGAGCGCGTTATTTTTGGGTTTGACGAGGTGCTGAGTAGGTTCTTAAGAGGCGTTAGCAGAAGTGAAGTAAAGGCGGGAGCGAGGACTGAAGCAGTTGTCGATGAAGCTCGAGATCCTCGCCGCAACCGAAATCGGCAAACTGGCAGAATCGCAAGTGATGGTGTCTTTCGATTTTATCAGAATGGTGATGAAAACGTATCAATAGCATATAGGCATGAAAAACTTGAGGAAGAGATTGATCCGAATATGATGTTGGATTTATGGTCCTCGTCTTTTCAAGATGAAGCCTCTATCCAAATTGACAATGAGAATATGAGGGATCGCTAATTTGACGCGTACTTGAGAAATATAGGTTCTAACATTCAATTAATCGATTCCCCAGCCCTAGCGGCAGGACAAGTCAAATAAATGAGAGCCTAATACTTCGTGCTGCAGCAGCCAACACCAACAAATCCAGCGGAAATGCCCTTCCAGGTAGATGATTTGAGAGGGGCTATGGACGGCGAAGTCCATCAAACCGAAATCAAAGATCCGTAAAGGATGTTGGATCCATGGCCTTCATCTAGTGGATGCAATATGAGCAATGAAGAGTGGCAGCATATTGGCAACAAGTCTAGGGGGCGGGGACAGAGCCAAGACGACTGGCATCATTGCTGTCCCCACTTTTGGTGGTTATTTCTTCATCTGCTCCACTCCCATCTCCCCATCCTTCAGCCCACCCACCATCACCTTCTCCACCTCAATGTCCACCCCAGTCTCTCAATCTCACGCTGATGCCGCGAAAATCGCATGGCATCAGGCATCTTCCTGACACGAACTCAAGTCGCCAACCGAGTGCAGCGCCCACCAGCATTTAGTACAAAACCACGCTCTGTTGGCATTTCAACAAGTACAACCGGTGTCATTTTGGATCCCAGTGTTCTTTTGCCCATGGCGTTGGAGAACTGCACTCAGTCGAAAAGCACCCACTTTATCGGCTGCAGCCTTGCCCCGGCTAAGTAGGTTCAGTGGCGGCCCCCACTCCCCTGCGGTAGTGAATGCACCTTCAGGCACTTCCAATCCACCACATTAGCATTTTTCGGAACAACATAAGCGTTGACATTCACAGAATAAGGAGGCGTCCCGGTGATGAATGCATCCACACTTTATTTGCCATTATGATCATTGATTAACAGTACACATCTTCTTGTTTTGTTTAGCAATTCCTGTTCTATAAATCAGCCATAGAGAATGATTTCTAAAGTGTCCTCTTATTGGTGTGTATTAAGCAAATCCACCTGTGTGTTTAGGCATAGGGTTTTCTGTGCTATTGCACAAAAATGTTGGGCAAAAAAAGAAGACTCAAACAGGGAAAACAACAGAATCTGATGCAAGTAAACGTTGAGGATATATTGTAACGTTAGAATGGGACATTGTTTATGGATTCTATCTGGTAATCCGAAGCACGATTGCGTAAATGGGTGTTCACCTTGCTTGCTTTGTTGCTTGCTGCAAGTGGTTTCATGCAAGCCCATGGAGTTATCATTAAAGCAGCTACATGAAAGAAAGCTGCTTAAGGTAAGTGAGAATATGAATCTCTGGTACAACTCTTATGGACCTCGTTTCCCAGTCAACATGTGGATTCACCTATTCAGAGGGGGAGAGGCAGTAGAATCACTTTAAATTTAATACCATGGAGAAATTGAGTCAAAAATCAAAGGTCATATAAGTTGAGGGTCATGATAGGTAATTATAACCACGGCGAATCATGGAACAAGTTATGAAACGATTGCTACCTGATTTCCACACCGACTAACCGCGTCCTCGAGTGACCGAGGAGAATTAATAGCGATGATAATAATCAGTGAGTATTATTGTATGTTGTCATATGTTAGTGGCTGAGGATATATTGGTTGGCAGTGGCATTATTTAGTGAATGAAACTGACAAAGTCTTCCCATATTCGCAATATGCCATATACCAAAGGTATATTGCCAGCACGTTGCTATTTGCACAGTCGTTATAAATTGTTTGTGTATTAAATCACATGAAGATATTAGGGTGTATTCGTACACTCGGTCGGTAAATTTGCTAGTGTTTGGAAGCTGCTTCCTCAACTTGTATGCTATGTGAGTGGGTGAGTTGTGAAAGACTTATTGAAATATGTTAACGTGTATGTTTGAAGAAATCGATTGCAAAGACATTGCTGATGAAGTTGCCGAAGAACTTCCGAACACGCGTGTGCTTACTGTGGAATCAGTGGTGCCGCATGTGTTGTTTTGCAACGTGAGTGGAAACACTTCTGCAAGGTAGGGCACTAGTTATTTTGCGTGTTAAACCTATTAACTTTATTATCATTGTAAATCATCTAGGACGCTCAGGATACATGGATGTGTGGCTTCACAAAGACAGCCCTCTAGGAGATGCGGTACTCGAGTGCTATTTATGTGGATCCCGAGATATTTTCATGCCAATCCCTATTCTGGCACGTCCAAGTGCCCAACGAAGATGACCAAGACCGGTGCTGAGAATCTACGCCTAACAAATCAACCTTCTTGAGGAGGTCTTGAAGGAGAACCTGAATGAAGAAATTGTCGGACTGGCGAAGCCAGGCATTGAGGAGGAGCAGGAGAAGGAGGATGACATCAATCCCGTCGTCTGCGTTACCATCGCGACACTTTTGTTTCCGTCATTGAGCTCGAGGAGGAGTATTCTAGTAGGATGAGGGAGTCCATTATGATAGAGCAGGCGTTTGTGCGATAAAAGGTCGCTTACTTCCTTTTTTTCTTATCCCCAGACCTCGTAGATGTCGACAATGACCTCCCATGGAATGCTGGTCTCGCGTCACATATAATTCATGGCAACGATCTGTGTCTCATCAAATCCCTCGGTGGGGAAGAAGAATTCGCCCTGGGTCACGTCACTAAAATACCAGACATTGAGTTATCTCACACATTTTAACTGAAATTTCCCCACCTGGCATATACTTGAGATGCTTTTTTTAACTTCTTTCAGACTGTTTCGATGATGTAGCACTGAAGATGAAGTCGGTGCCATAGGGTTTCACTG
>JAUOZQ010000862.1:0-22211 GCA_030710315.1 Anomotaenia brevis
ATTGGAATATATACGCTCTTCAAAGTATTTATTGATTTTGTGATAAAAGAAAGTGAAATAAGAACTGTTTGATGCAAATAAATGAAAATAGAGTCCAAGTTAAAAATAGGCTAATTTAACCAAAAATAGAAAATGATGGTAATTATGGCAATCTTCTTAACAAAATCTGATAAGTGCTTGAAAATGTCCCCAATCAAAACGTTGCTAAAAAGCTAATCCCTTTAGATCTGGAGCTTATTTTAAGACATATAAACAGCTTAGAATCAGGAGCTTTGCTTCGAATTACGGTACACTAGGAAAACTTTCGTGGACGAAATGTTTCCTTAGAAATTTTTCCTTACCATTTATATTTTTTATCAAAACATTTTCTCAAAGTGCTGTTCAATAAATCAGTCACTTTCTCTGAAATTTGAGGACAAAAACCGATTTTTAATTTTTAATGCCCAATAAAAGGTTTGAAACACTTCAATTTCACTATATTTTGATATTTAGTGGGACTTTATTAATTATTTTTGTTAAGAAAAATAAAATTTGGTTACTACATAAAATAATTTTTATTAGCCTTAAATTTTATGGTGACGAATAAATGTAGTCGCTGCAGCTTGTGTGGGTATGACTATACGTCTTACTTGATCAGTGAATGTTCGTTATCAAAATCATTTTTATTAATGACTCATCGAATTTGTTACTTTTTTGAGTTTGTGGAGCAGTTTTAAGTCAATCCTTCAATTTCCTCCTACACATCATAAAGTTGAATTTAAACATTAGAATTAACTCTATTACTTAGAGTCTTGACTCCTAAATAAGCACTAACCTGTTAAGTAGAGCTTTTAATTAGATCTCATGGTCAATTTTTATCATTTAATTTTCAAAGTTGGTTTAAAAGACGATTTATTCCGGTATTTATTCGGTAGCAGAGCTAGATGAAAATAGTCCTGAATTTTTTAAAGTTACCACTATTTGTAGATCTTTACATCTACGTCAATACCAAAAACCGAAGCTCAATTTTAATTCAGTCATCTTATAAAAATCAGGTGAATATGCTTCATTCATCAGCTGAAGTCTTTCTAAATCGAAAAAAGGGAGTGAGAACTTTTCATGCAAGACAGGCAAAATAGTCATTTTAAACTTACTTGAAAAAGTCTTAAGCAACATTGCAATAAATATTTAAATTATTTGAAAGACAAGCTAATAAGGTCAGCAATTCTAATAAATGCACTTTTCCCTTTGTAACTGATGATTGCAGATGCGGAGTTGGTTTAAGATTCGTTATGGAAAAAAGGGAAAAAAATGGCGTTTTCGATCAAAAGAAAAATCAGTTATAGTGACCTTTACCTACACGAATTTTAACATTCAACGAGTTGAAATATAATTAGCTTGTTCAGTGGAACTTTTAAGTTATTTATTCTTTCTAGTAAAGTAAAAAGTACGCCTGCAAATTTCAATTTTCTTATCGAAAATAAAATTCTTAGCTAAACAAATTTCAGGCACAAGAGAAAATCGGGATGCGCTTAAAATTATAAAAAAATTGAATGTTTAAGCAGATTTAAGTGTAGCGAATTTAAATCTCATTTACATTTAAGGTCTGTTTCTTTTTTCAAAATTGTTTGTAAATTAAAAAAAATCAAACAAATTATACTAAAAAATTATATTTATTTATTTGCGTGATTGCTAAGAATGCAATAGCGAACCCCTCTCACACAATAGAAATTAGGCTTAACAGTTTTGCAAACATTTATATTTGATTGTTACAGTTTAGACCATATAAGCAAACATTACCAATTTTTTGCTAAATGCTCAGGAAAATAAATTTCGCGGAATCTATATATTTGGTAACATAAATTCGAACAACTGAAATCAAATCGTGTTTCTTTCACAATAAATATTTTACCTTTTTTTATGCATTATTTTTTCGTGAAGGATTATAAAATAAGTAAATCATTTACTAATATGTGGTTTTAATTGCATTTCAAATAATTTTTTTTCAAAATTTTACAATTCGTTGCTTCCTGATTTTTTTGACATTATGGTTTCAAAAGAGATTTCTAATGTGAGAATGAAAATATTTCACGATCACTGCTTTAAGCTAAAATAAGTAAATTGGTTAAAAACAATACCTTTAAATGGTTAAAAAGTACAAATGCATGTTTTAAATAACATTATTGGCTAACAGTTTAGAAACAGTTAGAACTTTCTAACATTGCGAATTTGCACTCGTGACTCGTTCCAGGCTACAAACTATCCACTAAAATGTTTGTTATCCACAATCGTTTTGGTTGCCAAAAGGAAAGCGATTTTTATTTTTGGCTTTGCACCTAATGACAAGATTGCTGATAAATGAAGGTAGCCCTAATATGAATGTCAATTCCTGAGCTTTGCAGTCACGCTCTTTATAGGTTAAGAATTGACACTGGTGGTTAGCGCCTGGGTATTCACCTTGACTCCATGGAAGACTAATCTCGGCATACCAACCACCTTCATACTTCTTCTTCATTCTCTATCTACTGAATTAAAGAGACCTTGTTTATGTTTACTGGGGCAGCTGTGCGCCTTATTTGGTTATAAAATGTGCAGATGCTGTGAACCTATATAGACTAAAGCGAAAGTGTAATAACTGATCGCATGCAAAGCAGCTTCTCAATATCGAGCGCAGTTTACCTAATATTTTCCTCCAATTTAACGCGACTGCCACTGTTTTTCCTAGACTGCTTACTATGACCGCTTTGCATTTTGAAAAAACCCTGAATGCGTATTTTGAAATTTATTGTAAACTGCATCATTTTTTCTTCATGCATACATTTGATTTCGACTGATACCACGAATTAACTAAGTGTTTGTCGATTTGTTTATAGCTTATTCTACAACTGTTCTAAAATAATCAAGCAGATAAATAAATATTCGATTTTGTAAATTTGTGCTCATCATAACAACCTGCAATTTAGAAAAGGCATTATAAAATTTAATCAACGTCAATAAACAAGTCAAAATTATCTTGTTTATTTTAAGAACTTTCTAAGCACATTAAAAGTGTTTAAATTGTTTTTTAGGAAAATTGAACGACGTTGCTACGAAATTATTCCAACGTATTGAAGCCATCAGTTCGGCTAAAATTTTTTTTACTGTGTTTGTGTACTTAGTTTGGTTTATTGCATTAATGTGAGGCTTCACTATCAGTTTCTTAATAAATTGATCAATTGTTGTTTCGTTATATAATGGCAAAGCCTGTTTCACCTTTGAGATTTCCTATTTTTATGGACTTACTTTCTTTCAAGTACATTATGCAAATATTTACAAATTTCTCTTCGTAACCGGCAATTATAATTCATTTCTGTCACGAGCGAATTAAAAAAGTGTTTTGTGAATTAGTTTAAAGCTTATTCTACAATTGTTCTGAAGCAATCAAGCAAATAAATAAATACTCATTTATGATAATTTGAGCTTATCATAACAACCTGCAATTTAGAAAAGGCATTATAAAATAAAATCAACGTCAATAAACATGTCAAAATTATCTAGTTTATTTTTAAGAAATTTTTAAGCACATTTAAAATGTTTAGAATGTTTTTGGGAAAATTAAACGTTTTTCCTAAAAGTTATTCCAACATATTCTAGTCATCAATGTTGCAAAAAAATTAATTTTACAGTGTTTAGGTGCTTATTTTAGTTTATTGCATTAATATGAGTCTTCACTATCAGTTTTTTAATAAATTGATGAATTGTTGTTTTGGTAAATAGTGCCAAAGCCTGTTTCGTCTTTGAGATCTCTTATTTTTATGCACTTACTTTCTTTCAAGTACATTATGTAGATATTTGCAAATTCCTCTTCGTGGCCGGCAATTATAATTTATTTCTTTCACGAACCAAAAAACTTCATCAAATTGATAGGCTAACCTTTACAACTTAAAATGTGCATCGAAGTCAGTGCAACTGAACCACGATAAAGTTAGAATCAAAGACGCAATTATTGCAAAGTTTGAGTAGGAGATTGCATATTTAAAGCTGGTTTCAATAATAAATTATTGTTTCTATAGAAATATCGATTAATACCCCTTATTATGGTTATTTATATATATATTTAAATAGCTATTTTATAATCTCTTACATGAAACTCTTTCGGGGCTTTCGTTTCGATGTCTACACAAATAAATTAAGTCTTCAGCACTATTATAACCCATCTGTAGAAATCAAAAAGTATAGAGTTTAGAAAATTAAGCATTTTAGGGTATATTGTTATTTTTCAAACACTTTAAAAATAACTGAATTTGCATGGCCGGAGGTTTTTTTGTCCACCTCATAATTCTACAAAACCATTGTTATGTCCAAATGAGGTAATAAGCCGCGAATTAGTGTCACACTTATAATAATTTTCTAAGTAAAGTGAAAAGATCAAGTAGGAGTTTTTGAGAAATGTGCGCATTTGATGTCGATGGCCAAACATTTCTAGCCCAGTTTATAAGATCCGGTTAGTGCAGTCATATGTTAAAGTGATGAATTTGGTGACGTACGTCAGGCATGCTCATTGGGCATCTGTCGTACATGTGCCAACTATCATCTCTTCCTCTACATACCCGGGATTGATTTCTGCGAAGAGGAATGCAGTACCATGTAACGTTGCACATTCCGTCGTATGCTCTAGATCAAAGGTGTCTAGAGGCACCAAGCAGGTTATTTACAATTATCTCGATAATCTATTTAAACTGCGGACCCGTGGGGATAATCCAGCAATACAGCCTAAAGATTCCTAAACGAAGTTTACTTTCGCGAATTTTCCAGAGGAGGAGGATATGAGGAACTCGTGCTCTACGGTTGGATTTTCTCATTTCAATGAATATGCTAGTGGTTTATGTTTCCCTTACTTTATTCGAAACGACATGAACTATCTCTTCGGTCGTCTTGCCTAAGTAGAAACCCTGATTTAAGCTAAACGGCAAACTTCTGTGAACTAAAGAATTTTGGACTCAGTGGGAGTTACAAATGAAGGAGGATAATCAGGTGTATTTATTAGGGTAAAATACATGCGAATGGTTTTCTAAATTCAGCACTATGTTAGTAAAATGTGTTTTGAATCTGAGTAAATAGATTGAATACATTAACTTATCATTCTTAAATTTATCGCTTTCATACTCAAGTGGATAGTGAATAGTGAAAGGTTTTTTAATGTTACCTGACATATTTGTTCAAAAACTTGAGTAATCTTGTCAGAAAAATATACAAACGAAATTTGTGAAATTAGTTAAACACGAATGGTATTGTAAGTTATAATATGCACTTTTACCAATTCTATAGTCCTCCTTAGTAGAAAATAAACTGCCACAAAGAAAAAAGAAATTTTCAACAGTCGTTCACCAAAAGTGTTGGATCCAAATTTCCTCAGCAGTCCTACGCTCCCGCATTTGGGCTAGAAAAACTATAGCTGCATTAATTCATTATTTAAAAAAATTATAAATACATTAATGTGCTCTCCAGATGCTCAATTTTTTCTTGGGTTCCTACACTCTAAGGTAATTGATTAATAAGATCATTTATATGAGGTATTTGTTTTATTTTTTGTAGAAATAATAGCCCTACATTTACTGTACATTTTTAATTTTCCTTTCCTAACGTTTTTTCTTAACAGATCATTTGCTTTTTTTGATAATTCCGACAATAGTTAATTGACAAATATTTGTAACCGCAAAAACAGAATAACGACAGAGAAATATGTAAAGATTACTTTGAATGCCTAAATCTCCTTTAGGTTATTTTCCTCCTTTCTTAATTAAGAATATCCAAGAATCCTTCTTCATAACTTAGTGTGTTGATCAGGTTAAAAAACAGTCATGTGGATATTTATTGCTACGATTTCTCGGTATCACGCCTTTAATTAATTTATATCCTGAAACTAGAATTAATTCGAAAGAGCCCTTTTGTTATCTCTTCCGCTTAGTACATTCTTAGAAATTATTGAAATGTGAAAAAACAGCTAACTAAACAGCTTCGTAAATTACCTATCCATTTTTGATCTCACTTGTTGAAAAACACTGATGACCATCTCATTTAATTGGTGCTTACTTTTCACAGCTTCTACTAAACAAATTAAGACTATTTTCGGTAACTGATTAATGTCTCATATTTCAGAATATCGACTCATTATAATGCATATATGAACTATACGATTTATATTTGCTCATGAAGCATTAATTTAGATCTTGAAAGGTACTATTTTACTCACCCACGTTATAGAAATGAGCATCGGTAACTTGAATAAACGTTAGCCATGTTTAGCCAAACTCAAGAAATTTCCTTAATTTAAAAAATGTATTTGCCATGAACACTCAAAATGTGTTTATTCTTTGGTAAATTTGCTTTAAATTGCAATTATATAATAGATATGGTCTAATTTATGACTGCAAGTCAAATTTCTAATCGGAACTATGTAAAAAGTGGAATGTTTTATCACCAATGTAACTATTTATGATTATTAATATTAAAACTTGCCATATTTATCTGACTAGAAGAAAGCAGAAAATTTCGCATCATTTTGATATTTGTACAACACTGTACTGTACCTTAAATAAAAACAGGTTGGTACCGAATCGAACTTAAGTAGCTTGTGCGTATACTGCAGTAACAAATGAGATAAGTCAAAAATAAATACGCAAATTTTGTGTTAACTTACCATTGAATCACATTACTACAAAATAGAATTGACAAAAAAGGGTAGCGGCATTGACCGCGTTTCTTGTTTTAGTAGATTTGAATGTTTAGGATGTCTGTTTGGATGAGCAATTGGGAAAAGAAAGACCAAGAAATAATGGTTAACGAACAAAATAAAAGGTACATACATCGCAAAATTTTTATAAAATGTGAGTGTTCTAATTAGCTACAATGGCTTTTATTAAAAGCGTAATAATGGAAAAAAGCATTAATTACATGCAAATAATAACCAATGAAAAATCTCCAAATTTAGCTTTTGGTTTATTTCTTAGCTGTAGTGCGTGTATTAGATCATGGTTCTATAAAATTCTCTGTATGATTTCTTTCTAAAATCTCTCTTTCTAAAATCTGATAAACATGAAAATGCATAAAATGTAAAAAGACAAGTAACTGCCAACAATGGAAATAAGAAATATGAAATATCATTTTCTCTTTGTAAAAGCAAAAAAATCCTATGTATAATTATAATATCCGATCAATAGGATCTTTTTCAGAAATGAAAACTACAGAATAATGTTGAAAAAATAGTATGCCAGCATTTAATAAGCTCTATAATTAGTAATCTTTGATTTTTTTATTTTCACGAAGTATTTACCTTTAAAAGCCATTTACTGCTTTAAAGAATGAAAACTCTCAAAAAGCGCTTGGCCAAAGTCTCATGCATGGGATATATATAAGGAATAGTTCATTCGCTGAGATAGTACCGCTTTAAACCATGGATTTAAGTGAAGATTCGATGGACTATTTGAGCAGATGCTGAAGGGCGATTTGGCGTAAGCATTCGTTTTTCGGGACCCTCTTTCTCTATCATTCGAACCGACAACACATTGATTTGTTTTTGCATTATGTGATAACATTAATAGAAAAGTAATTGCATTATCCATGAAATGACCTTTAAATTGCTAAATTAGTCATATTAGCAATGCAACTATTTCATAAATAATATTTGAAAAACGAGGAAAGTTTCATTAATTTGAGCAGTTTCTATTTTTATTCGTAGTGCACCACTGAATAAATTTGCCGCAACGTAATTAAAAGAAAAAAGTGAGAGTGCAAAATATCGAATAATTTGCAATATATCTTAAATTGTACTTGTTTCATCTTAAAGCCATCTATTCTAATGCAAATATGCCATCTTATATTTTACTTAAAAATTTAATTTTTGAAATACGTTATGGTAAATTTATAAAAGAAGCCAAGACGGGCTAAATTATAACTGTCATTGGTTTATCAAAAAAAATTCGAGAAAATGAAAGCCATTTTCTTTTTCAAAAGATTTTCGTCAGTCCTAAATATGGTTCTGCCTCTTTCTGCTTGGCAGCATGCTAAGAGGTAATCAAATATTAGCCTAAAAATCATATCAAGTTGACAATTAATATCCTACTTTATAGCTTAATAAGGTATTCTCAAATTTATTGCAAATTTTTTTAACAATGTTCATATAAGTATTTTATGTATAACACGGTTCTTGAAATATGCATCGAAACATAAAATTTATGCAAAATATTCTCAGGAACCAAAGCTTCTATCAAAATCTTGCACGTCGGCAACTTTTGCCGCGAAAAGTTCATTTTATATTCTTATATCAAAGAATCATGGAAGGACGCACCAAATGGGAAGTTGTGCTCTTTGAAATATGCATACCTTCATTGTGTGACTATTTTAAAGATTTATAAAACATGATTTCTGATAGTCACATACAATTTGTTTTAAAGATGCATTAAATAGTATCCATGATTTAATATACCGAAATTATGTAGCAAATGTTAAATATGTACATTTGCGTTTTTGCTCAGTACAAAATATATTCAAAAATAAGAATTTAAATCCGAAGGAATCTTTTACCACTTCCATACGGTCGGAGATATAATTGATATTATTTGTTTCGATTAATCACTACGCATAAATAAATCAGTTGGAATATATTTTGCCAATGACTATGTTTCCAGGAGAAATTGAACCTTGTGTGCTGTGTTCAAAATTACAGATTAACAAGTTGGAATTTTTCTATTATACTATGTTTGTATGGAAACAAACCAGACTGCGCCAAAGAAGAAGACCGTACTTTGAAAGTGAAGCCACAAATACTATTTTTTCGAATAGACACTACTGAAAGGTAAAATAATGTCAAAATATATGTTATTTGACGTTTTCTAAGAAAATAAAACATTCAAGCTTTGAAAGAAATGTTTTTTTAAATTTCAATTCTTATTTATTATTCAAAAAATTCATTCAGTTGTAGTGGAATTTTCTACTTGCACCTATTATTTCATCTCAATTTAATAGGCTAATTTTGATCAAGAATACTGCAAGTAAATAATTGTGCGCATAACAAAATTCAACCGTTCATAGCAGACACATTCCACGTCAAGCAAGCGTTATATTATAATGAATTAGTTGAAATATGTTACCGTATTTCTAAGCAAGGCTCATGATTCTTGGGCTGTTTGTATGGCCTAAAATAAGCTCCATATCTAAAGGGATTAGCTTTTTAGCAATGTTTTGCTTAGGAAAATATTAAAGCACTGATCAGATCTTGTCAAGAAGATTGCCAACATTGCTATCATTTTTTTAATTTTTGGTTAAATTAGCCTAATTTAAACCTGGTTTCTATTGCCATTTATTTGCCTCAAACAGTTCTTATTTCGCTTTCTTTTATCACAAAATCAATAAATACTTTAAAGAGCATATATATATCAATCTTTTTATAAATATATGGCTTTAATCCTTAATTATCTCTTCTTACATTGCACAAGATAAACTCTTCATGCTAACAACTCTCAAGGTTATGCCACTTTAAATTTTGCAAATTAGTAAATAAATCAGAACTCTTAGTGATTTCTTATCAGATTTTAAGCACTAAAAGTGAAATGGAATTGTTACATCAGACCGATTATGGAATACTGCGCAAACAACTTGCACGTGAGACTCATGACTTATCGGATCGCAAAAAAAATTTAGATAAGATTTTTTCAAATGTGTATTAAATATTACAACCCACATGCTGATTTCCTCATTGAATAAGCGTTTTGCGGTTTTCGTAATGAAATATTTATCAAAAATTAGAAGAAAGCGTTTTCCACAATGAGATATTGTTGTAGTTTTATGGTGTTATTATACTTTGCCTAATTATATTTGTAACATTTACCGATAGCTTATTTTAGACATATTTATATCTGTGTTACTGCTTTGCATCCGTTTTTGCGTAATGCTTACAGGTTTCATTACAATCAACTAAAAAATTACAAAATCCCAAAACTTCCTAACGGCCAAGCTGTCTTTTAAAGTTTGTCAAGTCTTTGTTTGGTAAAAATTACGCTTGAATTTATACCTATTTGTCGAAAAATCCACTTAAGTTTGCAAACAAATTGGTATTGTTGAAAAAATACAGTAGTAACATTAAAACACGTGAATGTTTTACCGTTTTAGCATGTGCTTGTGATATATCATTTTTAAATATTAACTTGATTTTTCAGTGGAATTTACGTAGCAGTTTGCCAAATTTTATTGATATGCTTAGACGATAAACATTTATACATTAAATATTTAAATATTTAATAAAGAAAATATTTTAATTTTCTACAAAGATATGGTTCTGTTTTATGAGAAAAAACGTTTCATTTTTTCCTACTAAAGCACAAACTAACTTAAATGCAGAACTGCCATTCGAAAATGCTTATAAATATTCACATGTATGTTTTTGAAATCATTTAGTTAAAATATTTGCGTGTTTTCTTTACTCTTTTTTTTTCCTTCCGCTTATAAAATTGTCTTTAAGAAAAATCCACCAAAAAAAACAAATATCATTTAACCTATAGTGATCATGTTATTTCTATTAAAAAGTATTTATAATGTTGAATATGAGCTGCTGTCACATTAAATGTAAGACCATATTTAAATAATAGGAAGAAATAAGCGTACATTAAAGTTAACAGGATCTATTTATTAGTATTGAATAGCGTGCATCCACATCAGCATCCACCAATGTAGCCTTGGGCTTAATGACGTTTTCAAAATATTTAAGCATTTAAAAGACTTTTCACGGAGGATATTATAAAACTAACTTTTGAATGCCATTTAGGTAATCGTGATGAGCATAAATATCTTCTATTTAATGGCTAATTTTAGATTCAAATAAGTCAACTGGATGCTTTCCAATAAATAACGTGTGACATGAAAAACATGCGCAAAAAAGGAATTAAAATAATAAAACCGATGATTTGTGACTGGCCAGTATTTTTTGCCCATTTTTAACAGTACTAGACCAGAATATTTCTAAAATGGTTTTGCACAATCAGCTAGTTTTTTTCGTAATTTGTGCTGTTTCGCTTACGATTATTATGTGCATTGCGTTTGTTTTAATACAGTAGCAATGGCATTTTTCCCTCACGGTTAACGTTGATATTCATCATAATAGATTATTACGAATTTCTTTTTTAAAAATATTTGCTGTCGACTTTTTTGGCTCTTAAATTTTTACACCTAGTAAATGATATTGAATCATAACATGTAATAGCACAAAAGGTGCAAATGAAAGTTGTAAAACCGTATTTAAATGCATCTATAAATATAATTTACAGTCAAGAAAAGAAAAAAATAACATTTTGACTTCAGTATAATTTTTTGTATTGATAAACATAATTCGGCCAACATTCTAACAGGGAATGCAATCATCTAATATCGTACGCTGAATTTATTAATGAAGCAACACACAAATAATTGCTAATATTTAATTATATTTAAAATAATAAATAAAAGTTAAAATCTTGGAGTAAGTTTCAAATGATTTTGGATTCAGAAAACTAAATTTCATAAAAAGAAACTTATCATTATCGGAAATCTTTAACATGTTTTTGCGGCGTAACAGTACATATTTGCTTTTAGAAATTAATACTTTTCTTACATATTTTATTAATCGTTGCAGTCAGTGGTATTAATTTTGATTTGCTTAATACACACTATTTTCCTTACTGCTATCAAAAAAATAATAAAATTGCAACCCAAGCCATTTTTTCAGGTCTCTGAATTTTTTGGTATTTTTTGCTCTTCCAGCGGACTTTCTCGTGAAAAACCGTAATAATTAATATTTATATCAAGTAAACGATGACATCACTACAGCTGGCTGCTGAGTTATTGTGTAATGCTAAACTAAAAAATCATTTATGTAGTGCTAATTAAATTATTTAAAGCCATTTCTCAACAGTTTTATTAGAATAATTTTTAGCAGCAACATATTTTTTAGGAAATGCCAAAAAAGTTGACCACAATCCGACAATTTACTAGTAAAATAATCAAAAAGTGGTTTATTTCAGTTATTAATTTGCCAAAAGCCACTATAACACATATTCAGAACGAAATATATTCCGTAGTTCGATGTCTTCTTCGAAGTATCATTCATCAGGCAACTATAAAATTATTATTATTATTGATATTTTTAATTAAGGAGACCTATTTCTCTTTGTTGAGACGCCTTATTTGCATTTACGTCCTGTACTTTAGTTTTATACTTTAAGATGAATGTAAAACAAGCATTAAAGAATGCTTGAGCTTACACGACCACAAACTCTGCTACACAAATCGCCTGTGAGTAAGGTAATTGTTAAATTGCCTATCGTAGTAAATTGGCACTCACCAAACAACCAGGTAATTACTTCCAGAAATACGATTAGGACCTACGTGCATTTTTGGAGGTAATGGAAAGAAAATTTACCGTTTGACTCACCCCAAATTAGTATTTCTGGAAAATTTGCATCCCCAACTAAAATCAGGAAGCGATGAGAATATTATAATAGGCATGAATTCGAAAGAAAATTTTCGACTCATTTAAAAAGGCGTAATTTTTTTCAATTTTTTCTACTAACCAATGCTATTTATCTGTAATTAATGGCGCAATGAACGATTAACGTATTTGACTACTTCTAGAGTTTATAGATCATGGTTTTATTTGCCATTAGGTAGCAGATAAATTGCGCCTAGATTGTCAGTGCTAGCCGAAAAAAATTATGAGGATGAATGTAAAAAAATAATGCATGAAATCTGCAAATTCCCTTTAAATAAGTTAAAAACCAAAAAACACTTAATAAAAACACTAAATAAACTAAAGTTGTCCAAAGAAAGTGATATTCTAAGAATTATTTGCAAAAGAAGTGTACTATGTTTTTTGCTAACTATGTTCTTACTTACCTCGAATAGACATTACAATGTGTCGGGTATTTGATGAGCTCTGCAGAATCAAAAAAGTATTTTATCGAATTTATTTTAATGCTTTAATTATACTCAAGAGAGGTAGATGTTATGATGCTATGATTTCAAAATGATGCAATGAATAGTTAATGCCATTTCAAAATAGCTCGGACACTCAGTAAAGGCATTTCTAAGTTTGAATTAATGTTCTAAAAAAGGTGTTAAACATTTAAAAACACTGAACTTATTTTTATGAAAAATATATTTTGAAAGCCAAATTTTCATATATTTTGTAATGTTTTTTGATATTTATCTGCTTATACAAATAAGCATAATTTATTCAGAATATAAGATTGCACTAGCAATACACTATTGACAAATTTAAAAAAAACAAACAGATCTACTTAAAATTGAAGCAAAACCTCAAGTAAACTTGACGCATCGGTAAAATTCAAATTAAAGTAACTAAGGCGGTTTTCCAATTCAAAAATCACTATTTTAACCACACTCATAGTGTACTTTAAAAAATCCTTGCCAAAGGTTTTTTTCATATTTGAATGACTTCATCTCTTACAAAAATTTTGATTTTCTTTTTCTAGCATTTTCAAATATATATCACAAATTGCAAAAGGTTTCTAATATAATGAAACTTTTCACGTATACTTTCATAAAAAGGGTTGAATATCAAATTCTTTAAATGTTCTACATGATTACGCCAAGTGTGAATTAGTTACAAAAATTAAATTAGATAATTAGGATTAAAAATCGCAAACTTTCTGAATACCATGGAAATCGGTAGAACAAATTTACGAGTTTGTGGTAGTAAATCAATGATAAAAGCTGACATATGTGGTATGTATGCGTCTCAGTTGAGTAATCAGATTTCGGTGTATTGCTTGTTCATTATCCCACCAAGCATGTTTTTTTTAAAGCAGCTATCAAAAACATAACATTCTGATTTACCCTGCATTTTCTACCTTGTCATTAAAATGACTTTTTTCGTGCAAATGATAAAAAAATATTGTAAAACATATTAAGTTACTACACAGAAATATTCTTCTGTATGTTACAATAAAAAGTTATAAATAATGAATTGTCTAACTAAACTCTTGTATTAAACTAATGAGTTTTTATGCGTTTAAGCTAATTAAACGTTTTAAAATCTAGTGTAATTGATTTAGTTTGAATACGTTTCAGACCCTTAATTTCGTCTGCATTAATAATTATTTATTAAATACCTAATAAAAATGAAAATTCCTATTATTGTATAAATAAGCAATAATGTGCAGAACGTTTTACATATTTTACGATCAAAGAGCTATAAAAAAGTTTTTTGACTTAAATTGCTTCTTTTACATTTGCAAAATTCTTTTGAAAGAAATATGCAGATTTTTTAATGGAAAAATTGGATTTTTCTAAGTTCAGTATCCAAATGCATAGTATCCCATTTAAATATAAAGATTTTCTTGGGTTAATTTAAACAATATAGGTTTTATTCTTTATGTTGTTCCATAGTTATCAATACTAAAATGTATAAACTTCTAATTATTTGGTTAAGACCATAGTTAAGACTATAACATTTTGAAACAAGCAATCTAATTTGGCGGATTTTATTTGAAGTAAAATATATTTTTGATCATATCCAAAACCTACTAAATGCACACGTCTTCCTAGTAATCCAAAAAGTCAAATTAGTTGATAGCTTAAAAAGCAAAATGAAGGACACAACCGTTCAATTTCTGATTTCTCGACGATAATGGAGATACTGCCAACCTCAAACTCAAACTGCCCGACTATTATTGAAATAGCTAGCTGCCGAGTTTAAAAAGGCGACTTAAATATTAAATATTAATTAAATATTAAATACTTTAAAATCTTTGCAACTACCTTTTGTTTAATCTTACAGGACTTCTTGTCCTAAATATTAGTAATTTTTAAAAGATTTAGGTTCATTTATTTAAGAGGTAATGCACATGTATTATGCTTCATAATTTGACCAAAATAATTTCAATGACTTTGACACTATGTTTCAAAATCATTAATTTTTAAATATTAATTATTAATTTTTAAACAAAACTTGGAGTAGGGAAAATAAATTATTAAAACGCCCTTGAAATGCAATAGTAGATAAATATCGTAAAAGACAAAACCTCGGATAGATTTTGCTTATCCGAAAACAAAAGTTTGTTTGTGAATTAATTTTGGGCCAGATTTTTAATTAAACAAATTGCAAATATAGTGAGCGATAACCAAATTGTTCTTTTAGGGTTTAAAACCGGTCTGTTAATTATTTATACAGGTATAACATAATGCTTTTTTACCCACGCGTAGGTGGACTTCAAAGCCAATTTGCATATCTAATTATATAAAAAAGTTTACCATTGAAAAAAATTTCTCGAAATCTTTCATGGTTTTATAAAAGAATATTATTAAACCTAAAACGTAATAGTTTTATTTTTATAAATATCAAAAATATCTTCAAAGATATATCTTTTGTCAAAATTCAGTAAATTTGTCTTAAAACCTATTTATATGTCACTGTGAAAATTAAAAAGTGGCTTACAAGCAAGCTAAAACCTAAAAAAATACGACAAGTGAAAGCTGAACTAAGTAGTGCGGATTAAATTATTTAAAGTCATTCCTCTAAAGTTTTCTTAGAAATATAATTTAGTAGCAGAATACTTTTTTACGAAACACAATATAAAGTTGACCGCAATCCGACAATGTACTATCAAAATAATCAAAAATTGGTATATTTCAGTTATTAATCTGTCAAAAGCCATTATAACACATATTCAGCACAAAATACTCCCTTAAATATCAAAATAGTTTATTGAAGTTAATGCATTTTTTACATGAAATGCCAAAGAAAATTTTAGATCCTTAAAACAAACAATGTATTCCTGTATTTCGATGTCTTCTTCGAGGTATCAGTCATCAGGCAACTATAAAAACTTTTGTTTTTATTTTTATTTTAATTAAGGGGACCTATTTCGCTTTTTGAGACGACTTATTTGCATTTATAATTTATCCATTTTACAAAATACCACAAAAAGTTCATTATCTGACTTTTTATTAATTTGGCATTACATTTAATTAAAAGTTGTTCTTTTAAACTATTTAGACCTACACTACGGTAGATGTGTAAATAACTGTGTTACGATTGGTGGTTCATTGAAATTGTATAAATAAATGCATGAAACAATGTAGAACCCTTAGATTTCTTCGCCCTATTACCTAAGGAAGCACATGCAGTTTTGTTATGTGCATATTACTATTATTAGTAATAATAATTAGTAATTATTAATTATTTATAACCAGAAAAACTTCCAGCTGAAAATAAATCAATTTTTGCAACAATTTTCTCACATTTGAAATTTTTCGAACTAGTAAGAAAAAAATATATGAAATCACACTTTCATCGCAAAAATAATGAACAGAATATTTGATTCTTGTGCGAACAGTCTTGCATTATGATCATGCATTTAAAAAATTCAAAAAGATACATTTTTGAAATTAAAAGCCAAGGTCACATTATTGTAGCAAGTTATTTATCTCAATTATTCGTTTGCGGAAGTTTGCTAAGTTCTTATTTTTAATAAAAATATCTATTTCTAAAGAGTCTTCCATGCATGTGTTATGTAAAGCAACTTTTGTTCAAGAATAAGTTTACTATGAGCTTAGGTATATTTTTCCAACAATGGTTTATAGCTGAAAAATAATATTTAATGTCTTCTTAAAATTTGACGTGAAATTCGTACGATCTTACTCCTCAATTTACCGCTATAGCAAATAAAATTGTGTGAAATTTTACAATTTAGCTTAGTCTGTTTATATGCTAAACTCGATAAATTTGAGATAATCCAATGTCTTGTAGAAATATAAGAAAAACATCACATTTTTGTCTGCCTACGAGGTCGCACAATTTCCCTTAATTTAATAAATGCCACTTTTGACTTGCAGTTAGTCAATAATTGCCACATAATCGTACAAAACTGATAAACCAATACGAACTAATAATTTCTCTAAGTTTTCTTTTTATGCTTAGTTGCCTAATTTTAGATTTTTGCTCATTGAGTAAATACAAGAAAAATCGGCAAGATCGACTTGAACGTCAAAATTGTATTTGAATCATCGGATTTAAAAAGGCTTTTAATAGCTAGGAAATTTGCAAAATAAAACTATTTTAATCTTAAAAAAGCGTTGTGAATAATCACCAAAAACCATTTACTCTCTCTGTTTCGTTACCACAAAATCATATTTTCAAAAAGAAGGTAAACACATATTTCATTTTATCCATATTTAGTAAAAATTGCCAAAACATCAATTACATTATCTGTTAGAATGTGATCCAATTACTTATAATTATCAACCAGTCATTATAAAAATAATAATAAAAGACTTATTTAAAGCCGATGTTTATTTCTAGTTTTGCAGTATGAAGAGAATAAGAAATGACATAGTTATGGAGGTGCTTCGTAGTTGTGAATATTTTGAGTATAAAAGAGGCAAAAAATCGCAGGTACTAAAACTTTTTTCAGAAATTAGAGAATGCTTACTGGTTTATCCATAACCACTTTAACGATTTGGGTTAAAAGCAAAAAGCCAATTCAAATCCACTTAGGTGCAAGTTCTCACATCATAGAAAAGGCTCAGCTTATTCATTTATGACAGATCATAGATCCTTGCTTTACGCACACACACTGTGCCGTGTTTTAGCCAATAAGTTCTAGGTTATGGCAATCACAACAATAGTAACCGTCATCGCAGAACCGTCTACGGGGTTTAATGTTACACTTTACTATTGGCTGCGTTCGCCAAGAGGTAATTTTGCAATCACAAGCAAAACGCAAAATCCACTTGACAAGAGTGCCCTCTCAATGTATGAATTACTCCTATTAATTTTAATCAGCTTAGGCTAAATTCAATGGTAATGATGGTTACAAACGTTGCTTTCTAAATCTCTGCATCTATTTTTCACATCTATTAGAGATTTCTCACTGGCTTGTCCATAAATACTGTAACGATTTGGGATAAAATAATAAAACCAATTCAAATATTCTTTTGTCGTTGCACTAATTATATTTAATTTTCCAATATATATTTTGAGAGCCTTGGGCACCCATTGCATGATAATATCCGGTATATATCATACAATCTATTCACTTTAGTAGAGGGTAAAGTGTTTATCAATTTAAAGAACTTCCAAATACGTTCCAAGTGAACGTATTAACTTGTATTAGAAGAAAGGTCTAACACTTTACGAAGGATGTCTTGCTTCCACGCCGTTGTACGAAGTTGTGTACACTAATTATCGTGACAGGACACAAATGTTGACTAGGCGATTTGTGATTGGTTCATTCATGTCCTTGTCTTTCCATCAGCGCAACGCGTAAACACTACAAGGGCTTACAATTTTTCCTCTGAATTCACTATTGTACTAAGGTGCATTTTCTGGCCAATTTTTGAATTTATGTTATATTTCTCGGAAATATCATTAGAAATAAATGATAAAAGTGATAGGTCTACGAAGCCAAATATTGGCATCATTTGAATTTTGTTTGTATTTAAGGATCTGCTAAAACAACGACTTCAGTTGGTGCTGATCAATAAATTTCGGTCAAATTTAATCCAACTGCAAAAAGAAAATTAACGTGGACATTGTGAATTCGTTGCATTTAAAAGTCATTCGTTGTAAAATTTAAATGTTGTGTGGTTCCGAAGACCAAGAAATAATGGTTAACAAACATAATAAGAGGCACATACATCGTAGCAGCTTTAATAAAAACTAAGTGATGGACATTTTAGTGTTCTAATCAGCTAAAATGGCTATTATTAAGAGCGTAATGGTTTAAAAATATTAAATTTATGCAAATAATAACTAAGGCAAGATCTCCAAATTCAGCTTTCGGTTTAGTGTTTAGTTGCAATGAGGGCATTACAACCTGGTTCTACAAAATTCTCTGTATAGTTTTTTTCTTAAGCCCAGGTTGAAAATATACCGAGTGCTTATTCTAAGCAAGGATAAAAAGCCAAATGCTTCATTACTGCCAAAACACAAGTAAATTCTCTTTTTAAAGAAAAGTTTTATGGACTCACTTCTAAAATCACCTAGACGCGACCAAGAAATCTTCAAGTTACCCGAAAGACAAAATATTGCGGAATTAATAAACATAAATATTCATATAATAAAAAAATCCTAAATAACTGCTAACAATGGAAATATGATCGATGCATTTTATTTTCTCGATACGAAAGCTAAGAAAACCTATGAATAATTATAATTTCCGATTAATATAAGCTTTTCCTGAAATAAAAAGTCCAAATTAATGGTAAAAAATAGCATACTAGTATCTAACAACGTTTATATTTAGGAATCGTTATATTATTCGAATTTGTATAAGGTAATTTTCTTTAAAATACATTTACTCCTTTAAAAATTGAAAAACTCTCAAAAAAACGCTCGGCCAAAGTCTCATACATGGAATATATTAAAAATAGTTAATTCGTTGATACAATAACGCTCTGAATCATGGATTTAAGTGAAGATTCGATGGACAACTAGAGCAGATGCTGAGAAGATTTGGCGTAAGCATTCGTTTATCGGGACCCTTTTTCTCTATGATTCGTACCAACAACACAATGATTTGTTTTCGCATTACATGATAACTTTAATGGAAAAGTGATTGTATCATCCATGAAACGTCCTTTAAATTATTCATGTTAGCAATGCAACTATTTGATAAAATAATATTTGAAAAATAAGGAAAATTTCAATAGTTTGAGCAGTTAAGTTTTGCAATTTCCAAATTTATTTCGTAGTGCACCAATTGAATCATATCAAGTTGGTAAGATTTTGACAATTAATATCCTACTTAATAGCTCCAAAAGGGATTCTTGAATTTATTATACTTTTTTAATAATCTTTAAATAAATATTATATGCAAAGCGCGGTTCTTGAAATAGGCATCGAAACAAAAACTTATACAAAATATTCTCAGGAGCCAAAGCTTCTATCAAAAATCTTGCACGTCGGCATCTTTTGCCGCAAAAGTTCATTTTATGTTCTTATACTAAAGGATCATGAATGGAAGCACCAAATGTGAAGTTGTGGTCTTTGAAATATGCATACCTTCATTGTGTGACTTTTTAAAAGATTTATAATACATGTTTTCTGATAGAAACACAAAACTTGCTTTAAAGATGCATTAAATAGTATCCATGATTTAATGTACCGAAATTATGTAGCAAATATGAAATATATATTTGCGTTTTTGCTCAGTACAAATTATTTTCTGAAATAAGAAAAATCCGAAGGAATCTTTGATCAATTCCATACGGTCTGAGATACAATTGATATTATTTTATCAATTAATCACTTTATATAAATAAATGAGATCGAATATATTTTGCCATTGACTATGTTTCCAGGAGAAATTGAACCTCGTGCTCTGTGTTCAAAATTATAGATTAACAAGTTGGAATTTGTTATGTTAATATGTTTGTATAGGAACAAACCAGACTGCGCCAAAGAAGAAGACCGTGCTTCGAAAATAAAGCCACAAATTCTTTTTTTCGAATAGACACTATTGAATGTTAAAATGGTGTCATAATATATTTTATTTGATGTTTTCTAAGAAAATAAAGCATTCAAGCTTTAAAAGAAATGTTATTTTTAAATTTCTATCGCTATTTATTATTCACAAAATTCATTCATTTGTAGTGAAATTTTCTACTTGCACCTATAATTTTATCTCAATTTGATCGGCTAATTGGGATCTAAAAAGCTGAGTAAATAAAATTCAATCGTTCATATCAGACACATTCAACGTCAAGCAAGCGTTATATTATAATGAGTGCTGCCATAAACCGTTACATTTAACACTACCATCTCTGTTTTGATGGCTAAACAAACTACCATGAGATAAGGTATTCTGTGAATGAATTATTACACATAACATAATAATTTCATGAATAGGTTAAAATACGAGCGCATTATGTAGAATCTCGGACAGAGGCCTTTTTGTGAAATTTTAAGTTAAATCTCAACTTTATTAGAAATTTCAGCGAAAGTGGAGAGCAATATTCCATCAACTTTCATTAATTTAGTCTTAAGCTTTGTTTTTACAGCCCTAAAGTGACCATTCTTAAAATATATGAAGTGGCATTGTTGAACATAATTTGATTTTAAGGAATTTATTCCAAATTGTACTAACAATCACAGAGCGATTTACTTGTGTATTTTCATAGATCTCAGTCTATATTCATTTGTCCTAATATACAATTTTTTAAAGTTATTAACATGAAGAGTCGAGAATGACATTTCGAGGGCATTAAACGGTAAATATTTAATAATTTTATTCTCTGTTGTCAAAGTTACTGATATTAAATATCTTACGTCAAGCAGGTAGATTTGAAATTTTGACATGCTAACAGTGAATTTCTACTAGAAAACAAGCTTTCAAAGGATAAAGATTGAACAGAAAATAATTCAATTTCTATCACAATTGTCAAATTGGTTGAAAATAATTTGAAATACTTACAATTACAACTACATATTAGTAAAAGTAGTGCTTTATTTTTTTATCTAACATGAAAATCAAAGCATAAAATGGGAAAATATTTTTTTGTGAAAAAACATGATTTGAATTCAATTGTTCTAATTTATGCTGCCAAATATATACATACGTTGTGAAAAAGACTTTTTTGAGCATGTAAAAAGTTCTGATAATGTTTACCTGAATGATCTAAACTGTAAGAATTAATAATAACTCAAATATGAAATATTTGCAAACTGTTAAGTTTAATTTCTTATTGTGTGAGAGAGATTCTCTATTGCACTCTTAGCAATCACGCAAACAAAATATATATAATTACTCTTTAATTTTTGTTTGATTAACTTTTTTTCTAACATTTATAAAAAACGAAACAAAGGCTTGCATTTAAGTGACCTTTTTATTTACTACACTTGAAGCTGCTTAGATATCAACTTTGTTTATACTTTTAAGCGCATCCCGATTTTCTCTTATGCCTGAAATATTGATTAGTTGACTATTACATTCTGGATAAGAAAAATTTGATTTGCAGGGCGTACTTTGTACCTTACAGGAAAACAAGTAATGACTCATTCATCAAGCTGGTTATATTTTAAATCGTTGAATGTTAACATTTGTACAGGTAAAGGTCACTAAACCTTATTTTTTATCAAAACGCAATTTTTTTTCTCTTTTATGACGGATCTTAAACCACCTCTGCATCTACAGTCATCAGTTTCAAGGAGAAAAGTGCAATTATTAAAATCGCCTACCTTATTGGCTTGTCTTTCAAATAAT
>JAUOZQ010000863.1:0-22210 GCA_030710315.1 Anomotaenia brevis
ATTGTGAACATGATCAAGGAAAGGAAGGTAACAGGTTCATTTTGTCATTGGTTTATCAAAGATTAAATTAAATTACAGGAAGTTGAGGATGAGAAAGCAATTTCTTTTTACACGATTGCAAAAAAGATTAGACTTTACATGCCTCAAGACCTTCACTACTTCGAGTGCTAGAAAAATCTTGAATTTTTGGATAAATTACAATAGTGTTATATCTTTCTGATATCATTATTTATGCGATTATTAGCCGATCACTTGTTATACTACTAAATGTCACTCGGTTTGGCATAGCTAAACACTCATCTATTTGCCTTCCTGAAGTGACAAAGTATTTTCTTACAATCAAGAACACAATCCGAAACAGACCATTTCCACCACTGTTCCATAAGACTGCTTGGTGAATAATGAGCAGATTTGATCTGGTTGGTTTGATTTTCTTCATTCTCTCGATTTGCTCTTTCATAAACAAATGTGGCCGAATTGCGCATAGTTTAATCCATTAAAACTGTCTTATGTTCATAATTTATTGATTTAATTCCACTGGTATTTATTAAAAGGCCTAAAATGAACAAAAACACAATCATTAACACTATTTCTACTTGAATAGATGAGACACGATAAAATTACTAGAGTCCAGAATGCAAGTCCCATCTGTAGGTAATACCAGTACAATTAAACCTACTAAGAGGGCTGATGTAAGTCCCTAATTGATGAGTCAGCTGGTTCGGGTTGGCTTGGCCTCAGCGTGTGCGTGAGTACAGGGAAGATGTCCAGTGGTCGAAGTGGATTGGGCATTAGCTGGGTCGCTACAACATAAATAACTGCCGATCGGTAGGTATTTCGAAGGTTTTTTGTCATTATATGCTTAAAAAATGCTGTTAATTTTCTAAATATACGTATATCAACTTTGTGATAAGGTGTTCTCGAAAATAGTTGAGACAAGAATATTGTCTTTTGTCTGTGGTTTTGTACATATTACGCTAACGTACGTGTATCTCATCTTATTTTTCATTGGCAGAATTTGCGACAGTAAGGGTGACGAATCTTTCATTTTCAACAATCAAAAATATGTCGTATATTCCTAGTTTGCAAGGATATTAGCGCAAGCTCGTGATATTTCTAATGACCAAGCTTAGAAAAATTAACAAGGTTTCCCACTTTTCGTGCGTAATTGTTCTTCTAGATAAAGTTAACTCTTCTCTTTCACGTAAAAACAGAAATTATCATTGATAAAATTTTGGAGTAATCACTGGTTTATTTTTTCTCATCATTTACCTAGGTCTAATTATAACACAAAGCTGCAAAAATAAATAAGTTATCTAAATCCTAAGAAGTTTTTGACACTTTGAGCGTAATCATTTAGCGAAAAATTTATTAAGAGAAATATATTATATATAATATATATTAAATATTATACTATAATATAATATTACTATATTATATATAAGGAGATGGAGACGAAACTAAAGTTATTACTTTTTCGTATCTTTTCATGGTTTCAACTCTAATAAGTGGAGCTAAAAATGCTTTTGTAAATCTATCTTTCTCAAATGATGAGAAAATATATTTTTCTAACCCTCAGGGTGCACGTTCCAAATCAAAGTGAAGTTAATCCTTTGATTGGTCAGAGAGAAGAGAAGATGTGCAGTGTTTGTTTGGGTTTTTTCTCTGAGAGGAGTAGCCGGAATGATACTAACGTCGGCACCAAGAAATTTCTTCGAAGATTACCGTCGAAAATTGTGAAAGTGCGGAGACGTGTCTCGGAGCCAGAGGAAGTCGTCGCCAGTACCCTCTGGTCTGGTCGCATTTACGAGATGCGGGACCAAAACGTCGGTGGTAGCAACCCCAACCACCCCTGGACTTGGACATAGCCTGTTTACGTTTTAATCTATGCCTGGACATAGACCTGGGTCTAGGCCTGCCAAGCTGAACCGTTAGCAACAAGGAGTTGATAGAAGAATTGGTCGGGTTGTTAGCGACTTGTTGTGATCTAGCTACTTGATCTCCATAATCTGGTCAGCTAAACGTGCCAAGACAGGAAGCTCAAGCCAATTCAGATCCTTTACCAGTATAGTTTGGAGATATGGGGTAATTTTTTAAAGAAAGCTTCTAGTAATAAGCTAGGGTCAGTGTTAAACCCGTTGACCAAACTCTGAGTGCTGTGCAACAGCTGCAAAGGCCTGCGGTTGCCAAGGGCCTCTTGGCGGAAAAGCTGTTGAAAACGTTGTCCGTTGGCTAGACCAGTTCGCTGAAAACCGTAAAGACTATTTTTGCAATTTTTCGGATGAAAATATTGGTGTAAAAGCAAATGCCACGTGCAATCCCAGTTTGTTTCTCACCTTTTTTAAACTTACTCAACAATCCGATAGCATTTTGTTTGATTAGGTCAGTCTACGCAATCTATCTTCTCTTCATTTTAAAAGTAGTGCTCCGTTTTATTAACCTTGTGTTTTGCAGAGGCTATTTTCACTATTAGGTAAGGCCATGCCAATCAAGATCATTTAATTGGGTGTGCCTTTAGTGATAACTCATGACGCAGACTTGAAAGCCATACCATTTACAGATACGAATTAAGTGAATGTCAAAGACGAAGTTTCTTAAAATACTATCTGTTACTATGGCTTTTGCATCTGTTACTATGGCAACGTGTAAAGTTAGTCTGGATGTGAGCAACAAATATTATGCAAACTGCAAAAGCCATGAATGCAGACATATTGATTATGGCACGTTTTAATAACCTCCTACCTGTATTTAGTGAAGATGTTTTCTAAAATTAAAGCACAGTCGATTTGTTTTCAGACAGGTAAAGGATAGATAAACCGTCAGAACTAGGATTTGGTTAATATTATCAGTATTCTTCCTCCGAAATGTCAGCTAACAAACTGCTTAAAATTAAAATAATATTTGTTGCGTTCAATTGAAAAAGCAAACGTTTTGGATAAGTAGTGCAAGGTTTTAGAAATCTAGATTGGGATCTTAGGAAATTGTATCTATCGTCATTCTTTCGGTGTGAAATATATGTTGGAGTATTTGTTTTTTTCTAAGATAAGCTGCCGAGATAGATCATAGAGATCGCACAAATCTACACACTATGCCTCGTCATAATCAGTTGTGTCTCGAAAACCATTCTTAAGCTCTCACTTCGCTAAAGTTAACGAGCTACTTTTAGCGTGGAACAATCTTAATTTAAAATGCAAACATATAACTAAATAACTAATTTTCTTTTTCATCGGCTCGAAAGCTCCAACCGGCAATGAATGCTTCTTCACTCTCAAATGGAACTCTATTATTGGGTCAATTTCTAATAACTCAGTTTTGAGGAAAGCCTATTTTATAAATTTTACTGCATGGAAAATGATTGCACTCACTTTCGTGTCTAGAAAAGTTACTTGGAAATATTATTTATCCTCTATAAGCATTAGGTAATTGTCTCTTCTATCTGTATAAGCGTTCCTAATAAATGATTGAGGAAACTCCATTCCCGATGCAGAAGCACACGCGGAGCAATCGAGTGTGTTCTTAAGTCAATCAAGATCTGTCGCTGGGATGTCAACTTGAAGCAGATTCGCTAAGAAGTCCAGGTATGGCTCAACATCAGTCCTAAATAATCCATATGCTTTAATTCATTCTAAAATTTGTCGGGGTAGCCACTAAGAGACTACTTCGCGCATTGGTTTTTCGGTTCATTTGTGGAACTTCAATCCAATTTTCGCAATTCTCAGCATTTGAGCATCATCAGGTATACACACTTTCGTCTACGGGAAAATTAAGTTTACAGTTAACTGCCCTTGGGCAGTGTAATTAGGAACTGTGAATCTTATATACGTGTGGTAAAAAGAGTCACCAAACAGACGACAGCACAATGAGGGTGAAATAGCCGGTGACTTCATTCGATTGTTATGGTGGTTTAAATCGCAGCCAGGGATTCTAGCTGAGTGAACTCTCCAGTAACCTGCGATTCCACCATCACGACCCTCGAATCTTTGCTCCACGTATCTGCTGGTACAGTCAACATTACCTTTACTGGACATCCTTTTAATCCAAATAATATGTAAAACTAGTACCTAAAGTAATTGCCACTTTGTCTTATCCCGAGAAATTGAAAACTGATTATGTCAAATTTAATAGTAAGGTTTAGATATAAGATTACCTAGGTAAATTTGAATAGAAAATTGAGAATCCCGTGCGCTTGAGCTGTTGTTCTTACTTGGGTGGAGTAAAGGTCGTCCTTCGACTCAAAGAAAATCATGCAGATGCCTGAGGAAGAGCAGGGACCAAATCCGGCGACAGCTCAATCTGTGGAGGCGTTGTAATTGGTAGCAGCTACTACGGCTTCATCTGCTGATCTGCTGATCTGCTGATGTGCTGATGTAGTTCTCTCCGTGAGCTGCCTTCTTGTGACTGAGTTCGGAAGAGCTGTCCAGTTGACACTCAACTCTACTTCAGTCTGGATCGTCCCATACAAATTATTCATACAATGATAGATATAACGAGACTGAGTTAGCTCTAGCTTCCTTACGTTCTGCATAACATCTGAGAAGAATGATCCGTTGTAATTTGTACAACAGATATTTGTCTTCCAGTCAAATATTTCGCATCTTTTTTGATAAAATAGGTTTTTGGCTTTTGTCTTAAACAATTTTTGAATTGCGCTGAACCTATTTAGAGTAATTCAGTAGTGTTGCCCAATTAACTTGCTCGTAGGTTTGCACTACTTCAACCGATTTGAGGATATGTTGTGAAGGGGCAGTACATGATGATGATGATGATGACTGACAGAGCACCAAAAGTGGCACAATGAAAAAGAATGGAAATAGTATCTTTAGCTTAACAAAGGTGGCCAAAATGACTAGTGCTGCTTGAATAAGAACAATGATCTGGGTGTGCTGATTGGGTGACGGGGTCGATGCGACACCCGGTATGTTAAGTTGCGGTTGGACAGAAAAAGATGTCCAGTGTTTGGTTTACCGCACAGGTCAGTTGATGAGGCTTGGGTCTTGGTCAGGCCACAACACGCCTGATTGCTGTCATGGTCTTTGTCCAAAAGTAGCACACCGGCGACTGTAGGTTTAGAAATAAGGCAAACGATGATGACTCATCAGCGAAAATCACATTTTTCAAGGCTCGAAGGTCAATTTCTGGAGTTTTCCACATCAACACCATAATAACTCCTAAAGATATGTCTTTGAGCATGGCAGAGGTTCTCTAATTACAGCTCTTCCTTAACAGGATCCAGCGATACTGTGCGGCACCCGACAAAAGCGGATTTCGTAAAAAAGTCGCTATAGGGTTGTAACCACTTTGAAGTGCCTATAAAATCAGCTATGCTAATTTTGCAAAAACAGTAAGCAAAATGAAAATGCCAAGTCTTGGTGGTTTCTAACATGTTCTAAGATAATGATGCCAAAATGTTGAGTTCCCCATTACCTTGTCAAAACCCTGTAAATTCGGATTGACCACTGCGCTGCCTAATGCAAACTGTCAGTGGTTGTGGTGGCGGTGGACACCCAGCTCCAATCCTTTCCCGAGGTGATGGCAGGCATCCTAGAAGAAACTCGTGATATTTAGGGATTTACTCGACACGCAAGTCCTTAAAGCGCACCATCAACATCCCCTCATCGCCTCATCTCAGCCTTTACATTGAATATGATTTATTTCATTCCACAGAGCATTACCAGTCGCGAATTTAAGTCCACACTTATCTTTCCGGTGATTTTTTAAAAGATACATCTTTTCTAGTGAGAATAGTTGAAGACAAGACTAATCTATTTCACCCTAAATCGCCAGAAAACACCTACCAATATTTTACCTTTTCTATGAAAAGCACAACGCTTAACTAAAGATCAGGAATTTGTTCCATTGTGTCCATGATACGCAGACTACAACGTTACTTATGTTTTTTAAACATTTTATTTTAAATCGAATTATCTACAGATTTGCCGGTTACCAGTGCCAATACACTGAGGAGTATGCAATTTTAAATAATAGCTCAAACCGCACAAATTGCACTTTCATCAAATAATCTCGTGAAAGATTTTTAAATTCAGCCATTATACAATCTGATAAGATTCGCGGTAGAAGATGTGCTTTTTTTCAAAAATGCATCAAGTCGAAATGTTTCCAAGCTTCGCGCCTCGTGGTATAACCACATAGAGAGTCAATGATTTTGCTGAAAACTACGAAATCCCATTCCCCAAAACCTACAGAATACAACCCTCTGCTAACTAAAAGATGAAAGGTTGAATGTCGTCGAGGAAGGCGAATATCGTCGTGTTAGCCATTAGGCAGAAAACCACTTTGCACGAAATCCTATGTTTTCTGAGGGGCTGCAATTTCTCACTAAAATGAGGAGACAAAACTGGTGGGAACTGGTGCACATTGATGAAAGAACACTAAAATTATGGACCTCAACGAAAAAGAGCCTAACGCAATGGAGATAAACAATTTTGTGAAACAATTAAATCTGTGTTTCTCCCTAAATCGACATTAAACAAGCTGAGATAGTACGATCCACCACACAAGCTACGACAAATGTTGAGTGAAAAAGTAAACTCATGCTCTTATCAACCGTTGCGATTTAAATTCAGTACTATATATTTATTTGATATTCTATCAAAGGTAAACCATTTTCTTTACCACAAGCGCATAACCATTGCTGATTTCTAACTTCACAATGTCTGTACAAATTGTTAGAAAGTTATTTAACCTTGATAAAATAGCGCAGATTTCATGGTGGAGCTGCAAATAGAGGCTAAGCAGAGGTAGATATAAGCATGACCAACACTTATGGCAAGGTTCTAAGTGGACATATATATCGGAGCTGTTAATTTGTTTGGAAACACGCTGTGATAGCAGCAGTTGCATCAATTCTGAAAAGGTCTTCAATTATGCTCCTAATAGCCTCGATTTTGCTACGGAAAGAAGAGTAAACAGGAAATCCCATTGAAGCGCACCAGTAGCAATTCTTAAAGCGCTAGGAATTCTCTCCTTTTAACACAGTGGCAGTTGGTTGGATTGTGCAAGCATAGGTCTCCATGCTTCCTCTTTGCGTGTCAGAGAGTGACGAAGCCTCTGCCTCTCATCACGCCACGAGCATTCTCAATGTGTATCCAGCATCTATAAGCTGTGAGATCGAAGACCTCTTCCCAGACTACCGACTGGATTGGCCAGTTCTTGTGACTGGCTGTTGAAATTAATTTGAAAAAGCAATTTTGGATAATATTTTGGAACGTTTTTTCAAATGTCATCTTAATAGGTTCTCCGTACAAAAACAGAGAGATTTTTGAGGTTCTCATCTATTTGTAACACCGTTTCGCTGTGAAGCACAACCAAATCAAATTATTGCTGAAAATGCACCAAAGTGAAACAGCAGTTCTTCTTAGTCGCTTTAGGGAGAAATGCAAGCCTCCTACAAAAAATGTTAGTTTTAGTTTATTTTCCAAAACTCTGAATGAAAATGCAGGAAATTGCTGCACTCTGCTTAGCTAAACTGATTGAGCCTCCCACATCAATTTCAGGTTTATATTCTCGTAGAAATTACCTTAGCCGATACAAGTTAAATAAATAATACAGTAAAAAGCCGTTTTGTTATTACTTAGCAAATTTACTGGTTCTCTGTCAATCTCAATATATGTTTTATTGTCTAAATGCTTAATTGCTTAAAACGAAATGTCTTCACTTTATTTATTAAGGACTTTCACACTAGCGTGGATCTCTAAAATTGAGTTTATTTGAGCAAACATTTAAGTGGCATCATAAAACGCTTGTCTCAAGTCGATTATTCAACACCAAATCATTTGTTTTTTATGCAGAACACTTTACCTGCAAATGCTTTGTTTCGATTTCTTTTGCATCAAAATCGCTCTCAGTTTATTAAATGCAGTGACAGCACCCTGCATCCCTATTCAATCTCTATTTCTGTATACTTAACCGCTAATGATAGGAAAAATACACAGGCATTAATTTGCTTTGAAATCCAAGCCTGATTATAATTAACATCCGAATTCTTGACTATTTGCATGTCTAATAACAAACTCCCACAATTCCTGCTATGTAAGTTCAGTAATATGGTTTTTTACAATGATTGCTAGAAAAAAAAACATAACGAAAAGAATAGGTTATTTTGCATAATTTTACTTAAAAGAACAGAATCAACAGCTTTATCGTAGCAAGTGCGATTGCGGAAAATAAAGGCCAACTTAAGTATTAAAGGCTGAAAAAATGAATGCTTCTATTTGTGTCAGATTTCTAAGAACTTTTTGGTCTGCTAACCCTATGTATTTCAGTACGTCTGACCATAAATATTAAATATAATGATTCGAACTTCAGAGAAGCTCTTAAGATTTACACATTCAGTAAATACTCTTACTACTCTCTGATGAAGTGTTCGTGAAATTTTAGGTATATCAGAAGTAGCGCCGCATTTTGTAAAGTGCCCAAACATAAAATCAAAACACCGTCTCGAAAGAGATTGCTCAAAATTACTGTTATATTTTAGAAAATTATATTATTATTTTTTTGAATATCTTGAACCACGATTTACCTTCTTTTCGTCATTATTTGTTTAATATGTAAAGTCGTTACTAGGACGTCTCGCACTTCGTCGAATAAACTTTGGAGTTACCACTTGTCCCGTCTATTGTTGCCGTCTTCTGATGTCACATTTAGTAATCGTACCATGTTTTGCGTCCATATGCATTCATCTCTGGTGGCCTAATTTTACTACTCTATACAGCACATATCCTTCGAACTCTACAGCAATTAAGTATGAACCTAATTGTGATGATCCTCAAAAGAGAAGAAGCTTACAAAGATAACAGTATTCATGCTTATTTATACTAGTTTTAAAGAAAGCAATTAAGGGTTATATTAACATAGCATTGGTTAAAGAAATTTACAAGAAATCACATTTGTCATTTTCATTGCGTCGTGTGATGAATTTGATGTTTTAAATTTGAAGCATTCTATTTTTGGTTTTCCTACTGCTAACCTAAAATTTGTATCACAGACCTCTCTGCAGTCAGTTTAAAAATCGATGTCCTTGAATGCTACCAATCTTTTAACATGAATGATTGCTAATGTAAGCAATGTTAGTTAATAATGAGTTTTATTGAAGAGCACTTTCTAAAAGTTAATCAGTCAAAACCAGGATAAACATCAATCAAAGCTGATGATTTTTTTATAGCGATTTAGATGACAATAAATCGACAAGGCCTAAATGTATTTCTTAAGGGGCCTCCGAATTCGCTAGAAATATTGCGATTTTGAGGAGTCCGAGCAGATTTGTTTAATTATATTCACAGCCCCTGAACCAAGTGAGAGATTGCTGTTATTTTTAAGAACGCAATTTTTAAAAGCAAAAGGCACCTTAAGGGAGCACTGTTTATTCGTCTCCTTTTGCTCTACTCAATCAAAACTATGAATAGATTTGTTTGTAATTTTTTGATCTATTTCTTATAGAATTTTAGTTAGCTGTTTTAAAATGGAAGCAAAGCGTTGATTTATTATAATATCAAAACAGATTTTCAATCAAAACTTTTTTATTGATCCCGTTTTATATAGAACGATATATTTCTTGGCAATATTTAATCATTTGTTTTGTTTATAAAACTCAGAGACGGCTGAAAATATGCCTTAAATAATAATTTCTGTGATTTTTAAAGTAAGGAAGTAAATTCTGATTTTCAAAATCACACATACATGGTTTATTTAATAAGAACCAGAAATTGAGACAGCATCAAATTAATTTATGATTTTTGTTAAAAATTGTGCTTTAATGACTACGAGAAAATCCGCCCAGCTAAAATGAAGAAAAGTCTTCTTAAAAAATTGAATATTCCTTTTTTTGAAAATTAAATCTCAAGTCACGCTTACTGCTCTGCAGAATGTGCTTTACAAATGCCAGTTAAAATCACACATCAGTTGAAATCACTCTTGTTAGTTTTCACTTACCATACGCATCTTCATTTGTATAAAAATATTGTTTGCCAAATAGTGTTGCAAAAACAGACAAAAACAAAGTCTCCTTACGATACTTCGTCTGGTCTTTCCCATGAACAGCCAGTACTTATTTTTCGAAGTGAAAAATTGTTAGTTTAACTTGGTAGAAGTGTTATAGTATTTTCTATTTACGAACCATTGAGAAATTTCTTAAAAGAGTATTTGTTGTTACAGTTTGAACAATTGCTTTTACATAAAATCTTTATTTACTATTATTAGCGATGAATCCGCCCCTTACGAAGCTTTTAAAATTAAGAAAAGTGTTGTATATGAACGTAAAATTTAAATATCAACCACACAAACATACCACACAGGACTAGATTAGTGAAAAAATATGTTTATAGCATTTATAAGACAATTTTATCACATACCAATGATACATGTTGTCACTTCGTTGCACAATAGCGTATATTATAGCGTTTTGCCAAATGGATATTGTGCTTTATTTAACTCACCTTGATCTACAAAAGTTTGGAATTAGTAAGATTTTATAAATGAATATAATTGCTAATAAAGACAAAAACCTTTTGCATCCCTGTCTGTATCAAAAAAGGTGAATAGTGAACTTTTTTAGAAAAGCGAAATTGATCATCATTCATACCCGAACCACATTGCATTCCGGTATCGACTGCAGTGATTTTTAGACAATTTAATGAAATGAGTGAAAAAAATCAAACTACCATTCGATTACCACGAAAATACTCAAAAATATGGCTCCAAGTTGCAACGGTGCCCTAAGCATTTTTTAATTTTACTCTTCTGGAAAATTGTCGAACTTTAAGTGGGTGATGTTGCATCAAATTCATTCCTATAAATATATTTCGAAAATGAATGAAATCGCCATAAAAGCATAATTGATGCATTCATGAAGTTCGAATCATTATATTTAATATTTATGGTCAGACGTACTGAAATACATAGGGTTAGCAGACCAAAAAGTTCTTAGAAATCTGACACAAATAGAAGCATTCATTTTTTCAGCCTTTAATACTTAAGTTGGCCTTTATTTTCCGCAATCGCACTTGCTACGATAAAGCTGTTGATTCTGTTCTTTTAAGTAAAATTATGCAAAATAACATATTCTTTTCGTTATGTTTTTTTTCTAGCAATCATTGTAAAAAACCATATTACTGAACTTACATAGCAGGAATTGTGGGAGTTTGTTATTAGACATGCAAATAGTCAAGAATTCGGATGTTAATTATAATCAGGCTTGGATTTCAAAGCAAGTTAATACCTGTGTATTTTTCCTATCATTAGCGGTTAAGTATACAGAAATAGAGATTGAATAGGGATGCAGGGTGCTGTCACTGCATTTAATAAACTGAGAGCGATTTTGATGCAAAAGAAATCGAAACAAAGCATTTGCAGGTAAAGTGTTCTGCATAAAAAACAAATGATTTGGTGTTGAATAATCGACTTGAGACAAGCGTTTTATGATGCCACTTAAATGTTTGCTCAAATAAACTCAATTTTAGAGATCCACGCTAGTGTGAAAGTCCTTAATAAATAAAGTGAAGACATTTCGTTTTAAGCAATTAAGCATTTAGACAATAAAACAAATATTGAGATTGACAGAGAACCAGTAAATTTGCTAAGTAATAACAAAACGGCTTTTTACTGTATTATTTATTTAACTTGTATCGGCTAAGGTAATTTCTACGAGAATATAAACCTGAAATTGATGTGGGAGGCTCAATCAGTTTAGCTAAGCAGAGAGCAGCAATTTCCTGCATTTTCATTCAGAGTTTTGGAAAATAAACTAAAACTAACATTTTTTGTAGGAGGCTTGCATTTCTCCCTAAAGCGACTAAAAAGAACTGCTGTTTCACTTTGGTGCATTTTCAGCAATAATTTGATTTGGTTGTGCTTCACAGCTAAACGGTGTTACAAATAGATGAGAACCTCAAAAATCTCTCTGTTTTTGTACGGAGAACCTATTAAGATGACATTTGAAAAAACGTTCCAAAATATTATCCAAAATTGCTTTTTCAAATTAATTTCAACAGCCAGTCACAAGAACTGGCCAATCCAGTCGGTAGTCTGGGGAAGAGCTCTTCGATCTCACAGCTTATAGATGCTGGATACACATTGAGAATGCTCGTGGCGTGATGAGAGGCAGAGGCTTCGTCACTCTCTGACACGCAAAGAGGAAGCATGGAGACCTATGCTTGCACAATCCAACCAACTGCCACTGTGTTAAAAGGAGAGAATTCCTAGCGCTTTAAGAATTGCTACTGGTGCGCTTCAATGGGATTTCCTGTTTACTCTTCTTTCCGTAGCAAAATCGAGGCTATTAGGAGCATAATTCGAAGACCTTTTCAGAATTGATGCAACTGCTGCTATCACAGCGTGTTTCCAAACAAATTAACAGCTCCGATATATATGTCCACTTAGAACCTTGCCATAAGTGTGGGTCATGCTTATATCTACCTCTGCTTAGCCTCTATTTGCAGCTCCACGATGAAATCTGCGCTATTTTATCAAGGTTAAATAACTTTCTAACAATTTGTACAGACATTGTGAAGTTAGAAATCAGCAATGGTTATGCGCTTGTGGTAAAGAAAATGGTTTACCTTTGATAGAATATCAAATAAATATATAGTACTGAATTTAAATCGCAACGGTTGATAAGAGCATGAGTTTACTTTTTCACTCAACATTTGTCGTAGCTTGTGTGGTGGATCGTACTATCTCAGCTTGTTTAATGTCGATTTAGGGAGAAACACAGATTTAATTGCTTCACAAAATTGTTTATCTCCACCGCGTTAGGCTCTTTTTCGTTGAGGTCCATAATTTTAGTGTTCTTTCATCAATGTGCACCAGTTCCCACCAGTTTTGTCTCCTCATTTTAGTGAGAAATTGCAGCCCCTCAGAAAACATAGGATTTCGTGTAAGTGGTTTTCTGCCTAATGGCTAACACGACGATATTCGCCTTCCTCGACGACATTCAACCTTTCATCTTTTAGTTAGCAGAGGGTTGTAATCTTTAGGTTTTGGGGAATGGGATTTTGTAGTTTTCAGCAAAATCATTGACTCTCTATTTGGTTATACCATGAAGCGCGAAGCTTGGAAACATTTCGACTTGATGCATTTTTGAAAAAAAGCACATCTTCTACCGCGAATCTTATCAGATTGTATAATGGCTGAATTTAAGAAATCTTTAACGAGATTATATGATGAAAGTGCAATTTGTGCGGTTTGAGCTATTATTTAAAATTGCATACTCCTCAGTGTATTGGCACTGGTAATCAGCAAATCTGTAGATAATTCGATTTAAAATAAAATGTTTAAAAAACATAAGTAACGTTGTAGTCTGCGTATCATGGACACAATGGAACAAATTCCTGATCTTTAGTTAAGCGTTGTGCTTTTCATAGAAAAGGTAAAATTTTGGTAGGTGTTTTCTGGTGATTTATCGTGAACTAGATTAGTCTTGTCTTCAACTATTCTCACTAGAAAAGATGTATCTTTTAAAAAATTATCGGGAGGATAAGTGTGGACTTAAATTCGCGACTGGTAATGCTCTGGGGAATGAAATAAATCATATTCAATGTAAAGGCTGAGATGAGGCGATGAGGGGATGTTGATGGTGCGCTTTAAGGACTTGCGTGTCGAGTAAATCCCTAAATATCATGAATTTCTTCCAGGATGCCTGCAATCACCCCGGGAAAGGAGTGGAGCTGGGTGTCCACCGCCACCACAACCACTGACAGTTTGCATTACAGCGCAGTGGTCATCGAATTACAGGGTTTAGACAAGGTAATGAGGAACCCAACATTTTGGCATCATTATCTTAAAACATGTTAGAAACCACCAAGACTTGTCATTTTCATTTTTGCTTATTGTTTTTGCTATTTGATAAGTCCATTTAATTTAGCTGATTTTATGGACACTTCAAAGTGGTTACAACCCTATAGAATTGACAGATCTTCCTGACTTTCGGAGACTTTTTTACGAAATCCGCTTTTGTCGGGTGCCGCACAGTATCGCTGGATCCTGTTAAGGAAGAGCTGTAATTAGAGAACCTCTGCCCTGCTCAAAGACATATCTTTAGGAGTTTTTCATGGTGGTGATGTGGAAAACTCCAGAAATTGACCTTCGAGCCTTGAAAAATGCGATTTTCGCTGATGAGTCATCATCGTTTGCCTTATTTCTAAACCTACGGTCGCCGGTGTGCGACTTTTGGACAAAGACCATGACAGCAATCAGGCGTGTTGTGGCCTGACCAAGACCCAAGCCTCATCAACTGACCTGTGCGGTAAACCATACACTGGACATCTTTTTCTGTCCAACCGCAACTTAACATACCGGGTGTCGCATCGACCCCGTCACCCAATCAGCACACACAGATCATTGTTCTAATTCAAGCAGCACTAGTCATTTTGGCCACCTTTAGAAAACTGAAGATTCTATTTCTCATTCTTTTTCATTGTACCACTTTTCGGTGCTCTGTCAATCATCATCATTCATCATCATGAACTGCCTCTTCACAACATGTCTTCAAATCGGTTGAAGTAGTGCAAACCTACGAGCAAGTTAATTGGGCAGCACTACTGAATTACTCTAAATAGGTTCAGCGCAATTCAAAAAATTGTTTTAGACAAAAGCCCAAAACCTATTTTATCAAAAAAGATGCACAATATTTGACTGGAAGACAAATATCTGTTGTACAAATTACAACGGATTCATTCTTCTCAGATGTTATGCAGAACGTAAGGAAGCTAGAGCTAACTCAGTCTCGTTATATCTATTATTGTTTGAATAGTTTGAATGGGACGATCAAGACTGAAGTAGAGTTGAGTGTCAACTGGACAGCTCTTCCGAACTCAGACACATATGGCAGCTCACGGAGAGAACTACATCAGCACATCAGCAGATCAGCAGATCAGCAGATGAAGTCGTAGTAGCTGCTACCAATTACCACGCCTCCACAGGTTGAGCTGTCGCCGGATTTGGTCCCCGCTCTTCCTCCGGCATCTACATGATTTTCTTTGAGTCGAAGGACGACCTTTGCTCCACCCAAGTAAGAACAACAGCTCAAGCGCACGGGAATCTCAATTTTCTATTCAAATTTACCTAGGTAATCTTATATCTAAACCTTACTATTATATTAGACATAATCAGTTTTCAATTTCTCGGAATAAGACAGTAGCAAATGCTTCAAGGACTGATTTCACATTTTTTTGGACTAAAAGGATGTCCAATAAACGTAGCGTTGATTGCACCAGCAGATACGTGGAGCAAAGATTCGAGGGTCGTGATGGTGGAATCGCAGGTTACTGGAGAGTTCACTCAGCTAGAAGCGCTGGCTGCGAGTTAAGCCACCACCACAATCGCATGAAGTCACCGGCTATTTTACCCTCACTGTGCTGTCGTCTGTTTGGTGACTCTTTTTACCACACGTATATAAGATTCACAGTTCCTGATTACACTGCACAATGGCAAAAGTGGAAAAAAAGTGTGTGTACCTGATGATGCTCAAATGCTGAGAATGGCGAATATTGGATTGAAGTTCCACAAATGAACCGAAAAACCAATGCGCGAAGTAGTCTCTCAGTGGCTACGTCGACAAATTTTAGAATGAATTAAAGCATAAGGATTATTTGTGGTTGATGTTGAGCCATACCTGGATCTTCTTAGCGAATCTGCTTCAAGTTAACATCCCAGCGACAGATCTTGATTGACTTAAGAACACACTCGATTGCTCCGCGTGTGCTTCTGCATCGGGAATGAAGTTTCCTCAATCATTTATTAGGAACGCTTATACAGATAGAAGAGACAATTACCTAATGCTTATAGAGGATAAATAATATTTCCAAGTAACTTTTCTAGACACGAAAGTGAGTGCAATCATTTTCCATTCAGTAAAATTTATAAAAATAGGTTTTCCCCAAAACTGAGTTATTAGAAATTGACCCAATAATAGAGTTTCATCTGAGGATGAAGAAGCATTCATTACCGGTTGGAGCTTTCGGGAGTGTTTCAAGCGAAAAATAGCTCGTTACCTTTACCGAAGTGAGAGCTTAAGAATGGTTTTCGAGACACAACTGATTATGACGAGGCATAGTGTGTAGATTTGTGCGATCTCTATGATCTATCTCGGCAGCTTATCTTAGAAAAAAACAAATACTCCAACATATATTTCACACCGAAAGAATGACGATAGATACAATTTCCTAAGATCCCAATCTAGATTTCTAAAACCTTGCACTACTTATCCAAAACGTTTGCTTTTTCAATTGAACGCAATAAATGTTATTTTAATTTTAAGCAGTTTGTTAGCTGACATTTCAGAGGAAGAATGCTGATAATATTAACCAAATCCTAGTTCTGACGGTTTATCTATCCTTTATCTGTCTGAAAACAAATCGACTGTGCGTTAATTTTAGAAAACATCTTCACTAAATACAGGTAGGAAGTTATAAAACGTGCCATAATCAATATGTCTGCATTCATGGCTTTTGCAGTTTGCATAATATTTGTTGCTCACATCCAGACTAACTTTACACGTTGCCATAGTAACAGATGCAAAAGCCATAGTAACAGATAGTATTTTAAGAAACTTCGTCTTTGACATTCACTTAATTCGTATCTGTAAATGGTATGGCTTTCAAGTCTGCGTCATGAGTTATCACTAAAGGCACACCCAATTAAATGATCTTGATTGGCATGGCCTTACCTAATAGTGAAAATAGCCTCTGCAAAACACAAGGTTAATAAAACGGAGCACTACTTTCAAAATGAAGAGAAGATAGATTGCGTAGACTGACCTAATCAAACAAAATGCGATCGGATTGTTGAGTAAGTTTAAAAAAGGTGAGAAACAAACTGGAATTGCACGTGGCATTTGCTTTTACACCAATATTTTCATCCGAAAAATTGCAAAAATAGTCTTTACGGTTTTCAGCGAACTGGTCTAGCCAACGGACAACGTTTTCAACAGCTTTTCCGCCAAGAGGCCCTTGGCAACCGCAGGCCTTTGCAGCTGTTGCACAGCACTCAGAGTTTGGTCAACGGGTTTAACACCGACCCTAGCTTATTACTAGAAGCTTTCTTTAAAAAATTACCCCATATCTCCAAACTATACTGGTAAAGGATCTGAATTGGCTTGAGCTTCCTGTCTTGGCACGTTTAGCTGACCAGATTATGGAGATCAAGTAGCTAGATCACAACAAATCGCTAACAACCCGACCAATTCTTCTATCAACTCCCTGTTGCTAACGGTTCAGCTTGGCAGGCCTAGACCCAGGTCTATGTCCAGGCATAGATTAAAACGTAAACAGGCTATGTCCAAGTCCAGGGGTGGTTGGGGTTGCTACCACCGACGTTTTGGTCCCGCATCTCGTAAATGCGACCAGACCAGAGAGCAATGGCGACGACTTCCTCTGGCTCCGAGACACGTCTCCGCACTTTCACAATTTTCGACGGTAATCTTCGAAGAAATTTCTTGGTGCCGACGTTAGTATCATTCCGGCTACTCCTCCCAGAGAAAAAACCCAAACAAACACTGCACATATTCTCTTTCTCTGGCCAATCAAAGGATTAACTTCACTTTGATTTGGAACGTGCACCCTGAGGGTTAGAAAAATATATTTTCTCATCATTTGAGAAAGATAGATTTACAAAAGCATTTTTAGCTCCACTTATTAGAGTTGAAACCATGAAAAGATACGAAAAGTAATAACTTTAGATTCGTCTCCATCTCCTTGCATATAATATAGTAATATTATATTATAGTAAATATATAATATATAATATATAATATATTTCTCTTAATAAACTTTTCGCTAAATGATTACCCTCAAAGTGTCAAAAACTTCTTAGGATTTATATAACTTATTTATTTTTGCGGCTTTGTGTTATAATTAGACCTAGATAAGTGATGAGAAAAAATAAACCAATGATTACTCCAACATTTTATCAATGATAAATTTTGTTCCTACGTAAAAGAGAAGAGTTAACTTTATCTAGAAGAACAATTACGCACGAAAAGTGGGAAACCTTGTTAATTTTTCTAAGCTTGGTCATTAGAAATATCACGAGCTTGCGCTAATATCCTTGCAAACTAGGAATATACGACATATTTTTGATTGTTGAAAATGAAAGATTCGTCACCCTTACTGTCGCAAATTCTGCCAATGAAAAATAAGATGAGATACACGTACGTTAGCGTAATATGTACAAAACCACAGACAAAAGACAATATTCTTGTCTCAACTATTTTCGAGAACACCTTATCACAAAGTTGATATACGTATATTTAGAAACTTAACAGCATTTTTTAAGCATATAATGACAAAAAACCTTCGAAATACCTACCGATCGGAACTTATTTATGTTGTAGCGACCCAGCTAATGCCCAATCCACTTCGACCACTGGACATCTTCCCTGTACTCACGCACACGCTGAGGCCAAGCCAACCCGAACCAGCTGACTCATCAATTAGGGACTTACATCAGCCCACTTAGTGGGTTTAATTGTACTGGTATTACCTACAGATGGGACTTGCATTCTGGACTCTAGTAATTTTATCGTGTCTCATCTATTCAAGTAGAAATAGTGTTAATGATTGTGTTTTTGTTCATTTTAGGCCTTTTAATAAATACCAGTGGAATTAAATCAATAAATTATGAACATAAGACAGTTTTAATGGATTAAACTATGCGCAATTCGGCCACATTTGTTTATGAAAGAGCAAATCGAGAGAATGAAGAAAATCAAACCAACCAGATCAAATCTGCTCATTATTCACCAAGCAGTCTTATGGAACAGTGGTGGAAATGGTCTGTTTCGGATTGTGTTCTTGATTGTAAGAAAATACTTTGTCACTTCAGGAAGGCAAATAGATGAGTGTTTAGCTATGCCAAACCGAGTGACATTTAGTAGTATAACAAGTGATCGGCTAATAATCGCATAAATAATGATATCAGAAAGATATAACACTATTGTAATTTATCCAAAAATTCAAGATTTTTCTAGCACTCGAAGTAGTGAAGGTCTTGAGGCATGTAAAGTCTAATCTTTTTTTGCAATCCTGTAAAAAGAAATTGCTTTCTCATCCTCAACTTCCTGTAATTTAATTTAATCTTTGGTAAACCAATGACAAAATGAACCTGCTATCCTCCATTCCTTGATCATGTTCATAATTAATAGGTGAACATTATATAAAATTTAAATTTCATTTTGGGACGTTTTCTCAAAAAAGAAGCAATGGAGATTGCACTTGACAAATTCAAATGGAAGCAAATTAACGAATTGTCTTATTTAAGTATCAACTATTTATTACAAATCTCTGCAGTTAACGATGCTACTTTCTTTGAATGATAAAGCGCATACAAGCCTCAACGAATTACAAAATAAATGCGACAAAATTTCGCATGTTAATTTCCTATGAAAAGGTGAATAAGTAAGATTTTTTAAATAGCACAGTTATTTTCAACTTGAGCATTTCCCTGAAGTGTTTTCTTCCATAATCAAAATTTGTTAAAATCTATTTCGGTGTGACTGAAGTAGCATACTTCGCAGCATACTAAAATGAGGTTTTGGTTCTATCGCGTTTGCCTGCTCCAAATCAATTCGTAGGTCAAGAAAATTCCTAGCCACTGAACAGCAACATTCTGGTGGATTAACTGAGCTGTTGGCTCTATGACGTAGCAACTGTTGTGGGTTGTCGTGTGATGAAAACACGTCTACGGGAATTGCAGCGCAGACTGTCTTTGCAATAATGTGGCAGCTGGACTGTAGCGTATATGCGTTACGCTGATGTGGATACTGATTTCAAGGACAAGGACACGAACGAACCAATCACAGATCGCTTAGTCACAATTTGTGACTTGTTACAGTAATTGGTGTACACAACGGCGTACGACGGTGTGCAAGCAAGACATCCTCCATAACGTGCTAGTTCTTTCTCCTAACACAAGCTTTTACTCCCACCTTCGGTTTTCTATTATCTGGAAGATATTGTTGGTGTTATTATTTAAAGTGGCAATCACTTTAGGACTATTGCAAAATGGCCAAAGTCTTTTCTAGATGATTAAGATATATGTTTTAATTTATTTCGGCTGAAGGTTAATTGCCATATATAGAGTGTTAGTAAGTATGTTTATTCCTGCAAAATATTTGCGTCATACCAATCTAATAAGAGATTTTTTCAAATCATCGTAATTGACGAAACTAAAAACTAAATCTAAAATTTGTTTGCCTTTTAATTGGCGGTACAATATTTCTGTGAAACTTTCGTTTCCTTTTTTTTCCAATTGCGTTATCGTTATCTAATGAATTTATGTCATCTCAGTCGATTTTAAGTAAATGACTTTGAATGTGAGTTTTTGGATTTCCACTCAAATGCCATAACTATTAAAAAGGAGTTTTGAAGAGGAGTTAATTTTGATGTTCATCAATTCGCCTGAAATAAACGGGTTCGAAGCATTTCTAACTAAACTGAAAGTATACTAAAGTGAATGCACAATGCTAAAAAGTAGCATTTTGTCTAGGTAAACGGATATAATCAATTCAGCTATTTCAGAATTGGTCGTGATATGTTCTACCTTGATAATAAATCTAACCGTTAGTTCTTTCAAAAGTTATAATTAAGCTCATGACCTCTGCTCATAAACTGCGAACAAAGAGCCACTTATATAATAATTCCTCACTACTTCTATGCAATAAAACCTGATAGAAGTCAAAAACCTAAGAATGAATGCTAACCTCCAGCCAGATCAAAATCGGTTTTCTTTGCAATACAGGCAATTTCCAAAAAAGTTGCGCAAATGTTTACAGCGATTTTCTTCGTGGTTCCAATCGACACTTGCAGATATTTGTACAGGAGTGAGTCTCGCACAACCACTGGTGTTTACACTTGTAATCACTAGTACTCATAAACGTGAGATGCAGGTTCCAATTCATTGGGAGGTCGAGTAGCCAGGCATTTTCCGCTCTCGAAGCCCCCTCATACATTCTTCGCCAACAAGGCTCGAAAGCGATAGGCACCTCCATGGCAATGCCGATTCTGATACTCAACACCTGCTTAGACGACATAAGAGAGGCTGTATCTCTTACGATTGCTCAAAACAGCTCCCTGTGACTAGCGATATTTATATCCAAAAAGCAAAGCTCGATAAGGCGGCTCTGTTGGAATTTCTCCAAGAAAAGATCTCTCTAATTCTGGGTCATTAACGAAGTCAGTCCCTCGGAATTTTCTGAATGTCACTGAAATGGGACGATAACGGAACACTTGAACTGGTTCGCTGTACATCCTATATGTTCTCGGCTCAAGGGATACTCGGTTTCAAATTTCCACTATTCGGTTTTTGCTATCCACCAAAGAATTCAGCAGAATTTTCATCTCGAAAACTTCAGTTGCTGGGAGCTGAAATCTGGTCGACAGGTTTTCAAACTTCTGGTAATCGCTCAACCTTCTCCACACATAAATTGCAGCTTCTAGCAACTGAGCTCCAGTGAGATTAGATAAATCCTCTGAAGACATGAGAAGCCCAATGAGCGTCGCGTCCATCCACCACGAGTGCCTGATGTATTCAGCCAGTTTTCGGCGGCCTTTCTTCTCCTCACACACCCATCTCCAGTCTCTGTACATTATGCACGCCTTCACCAACTCCTCATCACTCATGAGCTCACACAGTCCTCTCACTTCCGCAGCTGGCAGTTCCTCCATCATCATCGGTCTTCTGCGAATCTAAAAACAAAAATCTGTAAATAAGATAAGTTATAAATTTCGTTGGCATAACTGCAAAACTGAAGTTAAAATCACTATTTGAGTGTCTGAAAGCGGATTAAGAGAACACACGATCGGCAACATTTCAGACAACTGCAACTCCGCCGCTAGCGAGCGAAGCTAATTTAAGAACATTAGTTCATTTAAACAATACTTCAATCCGATAAGACTTCGGTGTCCAGCATATTGGTGATGATAGTGCGCTTGTATTCCATCTGCGTAATGGAATTCAATAGGTTCAGCTAATTCTTTCAGAAAATGGTAAATCTTGCCGTGATTTATATCAAGAAATTTTCGCTGATTGATAATAATAAATTTAGTTAAATGTGAGCTAAAAAATAGTGGTTAAATGAGTAAACATGATTGTAACAGTTTTTCCGAATACGAATAACCATGTAGGACAAAATGGTTCGTAGCCATTTTTGCTTTTCAGAGGTATATAATTCCCTAAAAATTAGTGGATTCAATAAATTGTT
>JAUOZQ010000864.1:0-22210 GCA_030710315.1 Anomotaenia brevis
AGTATTTAGAATATTAAACGGTGTTAATTGATCCATTTTATTACCTCGTAGATTGCCATTACATTAAAGTTACCGTTTGTTCGAAAATGGTAGTAATAAATTCAGAATAGTGAGAGCACACAGAGGTCACTGGGTTATCTAGGGGTAGGCATAGCTCTTTGATTTCAGTCTCTTCTGCCAGGGCTGTGTATCTCAGTTTTCGTAAATATATTCCTAATTTATATATAAATATGGGACGGCAGGGTTGTGAGGGTAGAAAATGAAATCAGGCCAGCTGAAAGATGATATTACGGAGAAGACGAGCAGCCCTTTGCAGTAACTCTGGCAGGGGTTCTTGCCCCATCTCCAAAGATAGGTGGTGCAGCTCAGCACATTAAAATCTCTTTATTTTGCACACTGATGCACAATAGCCCTCAAGCTTTGAGACTGAAATGATGTTCAATTACGTCCTAATGATAATGCACGCTCGTCAAAGGTTGCGCAAGACGTCCTGCGATAATTTCGATGGCAAATGCTTGCACGAGGAAACCTGGGCTTGCTCTATTTTTGCTCAGCAAAATTGACAGGTTGTTCTTCGAAGGCCTAGACATCTTCAAAAAGAACACGGTTGTGGCTTTCAACAGCACGCTATAGTCCTAAGAGAATCTTCAGACACAACTCTACCATCGCGAGTCGATAGAAGGAGGATATGATGGAGGAATGCTCCTCCATTCAGGCAGTCCAGGAACGGCAACCTGCTTGAAGAGTTGCCCTCATCCGAAGAACTCGCGAACACCAAGACTGGGGGGTTATTTCAGCATGAAAGTGTATTCATCCATCAAGCGGTCCATCTGTCTACTCGCACAGTCAAGGTTGTAACGGAAGAACTTCAACATGTTCCTCATTCGTCTTGATTACTTTCAGCTTGAGCAAATGTGGGGTAAAATCGTTCGGGAAATGGGGAAAGTAAGGCTCATATCGATTGTAACTTAAAATTGGATTTTGGGGAATGAGTCGCGTTTTCATTTCAAACGAACAATCAGTTAGACGCAATTATTTATGGTGCTTCTTCACTACAGCACCTGAGAATTGAAGAAGACCGTAGCCTCTGGGATCACGGTTAAGGTTTGGATTTAATACAAAATAGAGTGCAAAATTCGGTTGTGCCTTAGGCAGAGCCCAATAACCCCTTAGAGTTTGGAAAAAATGTGATAATTAAGGTAGACTAGTGAGAGCACACACAGAGGTCACTGGGTCATCTTGGGTTAAGGCATGGCTCCGTGTTTTCACCTTACCCTGCCAATGCTCTTTGTCTAAGTCTTCTTAAGTAAAGCGAGAATTCCACAAAATAAATTTACCCACTTTAACTTCTTAAGATATTTCTAACCCTATTGACAAATACACCCGTAGAAGTAGCAAATGAATAGGTGTTTCAGGAGATGAAAAGAGGAATTTGAAATGCATTACTGTACAGTTGGAGAAATGGGGTGAATGTCAACAAAGCTCCCTGAATGGGCTTTTACACAGAAAATCAAAGAATGCAGAAATTTAACTAATCAATAACCGGAGGAGGCGCATTCAAGACCTCACCACCATTTTCCAAATCGGAAACATCGATGATTTTGAAGGGATATTAACGGCCACTAGCCAGTGAGGAGAGATAGGGCGGCGCTCCGATCCACTCCATGTGTCGAGGACCGATGGAAATCACGAAATCCCCCAACGATTTAGGCAGATTCAAGGTGGCCACCTTCTTCTGGAAATCTATTCCTCCAAGGCACTTGCGAATCTGATTGCGAGCCAGAAGACCAAGGCTGGGAGGCGATGTCAGCATGGAAGTGCATTCATCCATCAGACGCTCCATTTGTAGACCCGCGACAGTAGGGTTGCGACGGTAGAACTGCAACGCAGGCTCGACATTTTCTGCATAGTTCCGCAACCTGTGTGGTGGAAGATTGTATTGAAGAGAGAGGAAATTGATGAGTAGACGAGCAGCCGTTTGCAGTAGCTCCGGCAGGTTTTCTTGCTCCCTATCCAGACAGAATTTATTAATCCGTGGGTGAGTAACGAGTTGAATGAGGACACCGACCCAGTTAAACGGTGAATGGTAGTCTTTCATCCACTTAAATTCCGAATAGCCGTGCCTAATTAGGCTGTCGATCGCTCTTAGCTCGTTTAAGAACGGGGTGACATCGCTTTGGATCTCGGGATAGTAGTTATTCATTAAATTGTATACCAACGATTCGGAAAGGTGATTGAAAATATACTCCGATTCGATTTTATGAACATCCAGTCCGTGGATGAGTAGCCTGTCTATTTCGCGCAGAAAACGGTAACGTGGGAGTCTCATAGCGGTATTCCTGTTTTCCTCAATTTCCTCCAACACAGAAATGAAAAAGTAGTCCAATGCGGATCTGTAGAGGTGCTTGTTTGGATGGTATCTCAGCCACTTAATCCTGTGTAGGCGTCGATTGAGATCGTAGCCTTGGCGAACAAGAATGGGGAGCAAATCCCAGTGGCCCGATTCGATGACAAACATATCGGGGGTCATCTCATGAAAGCGCATCCAGGTATCGGAAATAGGCGTTTTTATTTTGGAAGGCCGACGCTCTAGAATCCATTTCAAATCCTCTGCGCTTGCAACATGAAGGACTACACAACCTATGCGATCATGGAAGTGGCAGAGGATCAGTCGTGGGTCATTTGAAAGCGACATTTTTCTCAAAAATAACAGAAACGGTTGTATTTAGCCAAGGATAGTGTGTGCTTAAGCACTGCGTGCGGTGTTTCGCATTCGAAAATGCGCTCCATACATATAAATTAGTAAGCACAGCCTTTCAGCGCGAGGGGCCAATGAGCGACGCGACTGGAATTCCATAATGGATAATTGGTTGAATCATTTAGCATGGTCCAAGCTATTTAAGGTCACGGCCAATCTACTGATAAGGTGGGTCACTGTGTCACCCTATGATTTGGGTTATTGGTGTTGTGGGGCGATCAATCTTCCCCATCTATTTAGGCAATTACGATAAATATTTAGAAATTTAAATGGTATAAATTCTCCCCCGTATTTCTGTAGAATTCGATTAACTTAATGTTGACCTTTGGCGGAAATCGTAGTAATTAAATTAGACCGGTGAGAGCATACGCTGAGTTCACTGGGTCATCTTGGCTTCTGTTGTATTTTCAATCGTCATAGTTTCGAAATGTATATTAGGAACATTTAGTAATTATCTGTTTAATATTTGCAATTGCTCAAGCCGTTACTACGAAACTTCGCACTTCGTAGAATCTACATCGGAATTACCACATGTCCCGTATCTTATAGTTGTTATCTAACGGAACATTTACTAATCGAACTGTCGTTGAGCCAATCGATGATCTGGGAGGGCTCTAATCACTCCCTAGCCATAGCGGCAAAAGAGAGTGGGACTCCGACACATTCATATGCACTGGACCGATGCATATGACGAAATCGGACCGTTGTTTACGCAGATAAAGAGCAGCAACCTTCTTCTGGAAATCGATTAGCCACGTTAGAGTTTATTCATTCATTTCTAAAGAGAATTTGTTGTTTTCTGGGCTCTTTCCGCAGGTAGATGTTAGGTAGAGTCTGAATCAACCATTTGCCCAGATTTTCCAAAATATTAACCAGCCTGAACAATGCAAACGGTTTTCATGAATCAGATTATAACTTTGAGAAAAATGACTGAACCAGTCTCGTTTAATTAAGACTACTTCGTTTCGGGCTGCCTTCTCTGTCCTCCTACTCTCATTCTTGTAACCATTTTTATCGATAACCCTGATGTATTAGTTAAGCTTAACCCTTATGTGAACCAGTGACCCCTGTGTGTACTCTCACTAGTCTGGCTTAATTATTGCTACTTTTCGCCAAACGAAATTATAGCGTGTGCCAGCACTGGACTTTCACTACTATAAACTGGCTTGAACCCGATTTAATTACACCTAGCGAGCAATTAATTAGATGATTTGACAGATTTTCGAGAGAAACAAACCCCGTTCATCAACGAAATGGTCAAAAAAAGTATTATTCAAAATAAGCTGAGATATGCATATTCTAGATTACGAAAATAGGGCTTGAAGAGAGACGGAATCACACAACTTATTCGGAAATGAGACTGAAAGTTATGTAAAGGACGTGTTAACTATACAATCCCTAATATTCAGGATGAGGAGCATTCGGTACCTCACCCTCACCTTTTAAATCGGAAACATCGACGATTTGAGAGGATTCTAGTCACCTTTTAGCGTTGTGAGGCAAAGTAAGGCAGTTCTTTGATCAACGAAATATGTTCAATGCCAATGGATATCAGGAAATCAGCCAGATATTCTGTCAGTCCAAGGGTGGCTACCTTCCTCTGGAAATCATCTCCGAATCTGCTTACGGAGCAGAAGACAAAGTGTGGAAGGCGAATCCCGCATAGAACGGCGCTCACTCATCAACAGGTCCATCTATCGTTGCGCAACGTTCGGTTTGACGGGATCATGGTTAAATCTGGCAATCAAGTCTGCGGTATTACCTCATGACGTCCAATGCGAGGTGATCTGAAAATACCAAAGGAGCACCAAGTACTAATTACCGATGTGCACGCGAGGGCACACCACAGCAACCAATGAGAGATGCAAATGATATTCGTAATCACTTGGTTGGTTGGTTGGTTGGCATCTTTAGCAAGATCCAAGAGTGAAGAGGTCATGACAAACCATAAATTGGATGTTCGGGTTTAATATCAAAATGGTGCCAAATATGTACGTCCATGGTTTAGTTCTCAAATACCTCCCACAAGATAAGGATTTAGTGAACTCTGCTATTACTCTAAATTTCCATTCATTAAGGTTGTCGATTGGAGAAAACCATAGTAAATAAGGCAGACTGGTGAGGGTAACACAGAGGTCACTAGGTCGTCAAGGTGTCTGGCGAAAGATGGTGTTGGTGATTGGTGTCGGAAATTGTAGAGAAGACGAGCAGCCGTTTGCAGTAACTCTGGTAGAGATTTTCCTTCCCCCATCACTACAGAATTTGTTTCTTCTTGGGTGAGTGACAAGCTGCATGAGAACACCTACCCATTTTGACTCTTGATCAACATAGTTTTTCATCGACTCGAAATCTGAATATCCGTGCCTAAAGAGGCTGTCGATTGCTCTTAGTTCGATTAAGAAGGGGGTGACGTAATAACCAGTAAGAACCACAAGATCAACACCTAAAGAATATTAAAACTGTATTCTCTTCAATTTTCGACAAGCCAAGTAAGTACAAATTTATTCTATCTCTGCTCCGGATTCGATTTCGCTTTCTTCATCAGTGTCCAAAGCACCATTCACAACCGTTTCCTCCTTATCCTCCACCGATGTAGACTCTTCCTCTGCTCCTAAGAACTCGCCCCACCGCCGCATGCGCTCAGATTCCTCTTCCACACTCTCTCGTGCATGATCGAGCCTCTCTCGACCATTCCAACGCTCGGCCCGCAGTTGGCGCGTTTGAAGACCAGCCTCACCCTCCTCCGACTTGGTTGAGTCACCTGAGGCAGTAGCAGGAGCGCGGTAGGTAAAGAGAGCGCCATCGAGAAACGTCAAAGCCACATCCGCTTCCTCGGGTGTGGAGAAGGTCACTGCCACCACGCCTTCGGTATGGGCCTAAAAGAAAGGCCAAATGCGACTTCGCAAACGCAGCCCCTTGATACAGTCACCACTGTTTACACATACAGCAATTCAAGTAACTGCACACGAAAGTGACTACTCTGTCACTTGAACTTAACATAGAACAGCATGTAACTCGTTGAGGCGGCAATATTGCCTTCGAAAATCCAAAATGCACTACCTATTTGGTAGACTATTGGAGTTCCACCGTACATTTCCTTCATGTCCGAAGAGAGCCGAATGTAAACTCAAATCATGCACGACAATCTTCTTAACGACGCCAACTTTGGCGCATTGGACCCGTACGCGTTCACGAATCTCGGGAATCAGACTGACGTCTAGCTGAAATCACAGAAAGAACGCATTGCACGCAGCAGTTTTTGAAATGAAATCGAAGGATGGCGTGAGCTCCCCAGCAAGGACCCTCCATTCAACCCCACTTTCACAAAAGAAATTAGGATTACAGAGATTTCGAACAAACTTATAACCTGCGGTTTTCGTCCAGCGATATTCCATGACCCTAAAGTGATTATCACTTTAATGAACCTCACAGGTGAGAGAAAACCGAAGGTGTGAGTATAAGTTCGTAATGAAGGAGGTCTTGCTTACACACTGCCGTACGGAGTTATGAACGCTTATTCGGGCGACCGAACACAAATCATGCTAAGCGATATGCGTTTGACCCTTGGTCGCTAGCGTCTTATCCTTGAACAAGTATCCACATCACCACAGCACATACGCGCTACAAACAATCCGGAAAAATACACACTACGAATCGGCCAGGTGAGCACACCTTAACTTTTGATTTCTTACATACCCATGGAACAAATGCTTCCATCATTCTCATTATCATCCCCTTCCAGAGTATAAGGGAATACTATAGCCCTAACAAAATTAAGGACATCAGACGGCTTCCCTAACCCACACAAGCTACAAACAGGCCTTCCTAAAGCTGGCAACCCAACGCTCCATCAACCAATGAACACGTAGATGCCTGAGTCCTTGACTCCCACAAAATCCGTACCCTTGCCGTGGATATAAGCGAGGACAAAGAAGTGGAGACAATAACGCCGTGCCTAAACGACTAACTTAGACGCACACCTACCGATTCCTACACACATTGCAATTTGGTCTAGTCAAATCAACTTGCCATTGTGTTTCGTGTGTCCCCGCTCTCCCCCAAGGCTACTTCACAAACAATGCTTTGGCTGAGACATCGATTCCAACTTACACCAAGGTCCTTCTCGTCAAACACATCGCGCAGTATAATCACCCGCTCCTTTTTGCCTCGGATGTGCTTGTTGGCCTCCGGTTTCCACTTGAAGAGGCTGAAAGCAAAATAAAAAATCACGCACCTATCGGACCGCATCTACCTAATCGGAAACGACCGATTACCAATCAGCGTACTGTACCAACCGACATACAGTAGTAATCAGACTACAAGGGAAACCCACCTCTCCTGTTTTTGTTTGAACTTCTTCTCTCTTCGCCGTCATGCGTCGATGCTTTGTGTGATCAAAGTCTTTTTTAGGCTGGAATTTGGCTCGTTCAACACGCAGTGTGTACCCCGGTTTATACACCATTCCATCGAGGATATTCAGCGCCAAGTCAACCGATTCAATCTGTTGAGGGTGGGTTGGCAATAATAGAGTCTGTTACAAATAGGAGGCAAAGCATGGCCGAAAAAGCCGCTGAAAAATCCGTTCCATTAGCTAAGCCCGACAATGTAATACACACCAAAATGACGATACAACAGCGTGACAACTATACCTAAAGGTATAAACATGTTTCAATGGACCACCACACTCAAAAAGGCGCGCTTCCATATTCCAAAAAGCTGAGCTTTGATTCCACGCAAAACACGCCGTCGTGCACCCGGTTGCTCATATACTTCCCCCTGGGATGAACAAGAATTCGGCCTTCAATATATGATTCCATAACACTCACTTAGTCTAGCTTTGGCCGATTAGTCATTTCGAACATCAGATGGATAGGAAGGCATCTGTTGCACGTGAAATTGGAAAGTTGCCCTGTTCCATTCGACAGGCTACATAAACCTCACCTTTATGTAACGACACCGACCATCTCCCTTCGGTTTCCCATCTGCGTCACGGTATAATTTCACTCACAGTTTGTCCGTCAGAGGGTCATTCATGATAATACCGCATTTGGACATGAGGGCAGTGAACTCGGCTTCAGTCACATCTGGTGGCAGACCCGAAACGTACACGTGGGTGTTCTTGTCATCACCGATCTGCGCAAAATTGGGAAGGGCGTTTCTGGGGTTAGAGAACGATTACCATCGCCTACCAAGCGAAAACCTTCCATCCTGGCAATTTCATTCACGCGGAGACAACCAATCCATCAGTAACGATTCACGAGCAGACAAGGGAGCCTTCGCTGTTAAAGGATGACCCAACAGGGTAGCATCAAATCACACTAACGAGAATTCCTACGTTCAAAGGCTACAACTACAGGTTTTGCTAGGTACACAATAGCTCTGAGGATAAGAGCAGAGGCGGCTTACCAACCATCGATAACACGTTTGCTTACCTAGTCCCCTTGTCCTTTCGTTGATAAGATCCTAGCTAGGACAAATTTGCCCTCCATATTTGAATGCAACGACAATATACTTACATCATACCATTCCGGCGGGCCTTTATTATTTCGTTTTCTACCCTTTTGCTGATCACCTTTATCGAGAACTTTAGCAACATTTTCTTGATTGTCCTCGGTCGTTGAAGTACTGGCGTCAGAAGCGATAGGAATGCCCAACCTCTGCTCTTCCTCCGCTCTTCTTAATGCCTCGTCGGCTGATACCTCTTCTACCGCCCGCTTGCCTTTACTCCCCTTGGCTATGGTTTCCAGCATTTTCTCCTCCTCTGCCTTCGCTTCTTCTTGCCGTAGTCGTCATACCAGGAGCGATAGGCAGGTGATTTATAATATTCTTCGAAGGCAGCTAATCCCTTCTTGACCTCCTCATCTTCTTCCCTTTTCTCTACTTTGAGACGTTCCATCTGGGCAGCGTATTGACGCCAGGACGTATGCGTAGAGTCTATAGAGTTTTGGTCGCCAAAGTTTATTTGGCAGTACGCGATAAAATCATCGTCAATCTCCCAGAACCGCGCCTGGCGCTCTTCATTCCTTTCCATAACAGTGCCGTCATCGTCCATGCGAGTCCTCTTAGTAACACTGGCGATTTTTGTATCAGTAATCATAATAGCCTACCTGCCAAACGAATCTCTTTTTAAATAAATTATATCGTGTTTTATGTAACTTGGGAATTCAAAAGAACTCGCTGTAAACTGAAAGACGACTTTTATCAATACAATTGTAACTGATCAAGTAACATTGAACAGCAAGGTAACCTCAAGCAGTTTGTGCAAATGGACAGTTAGGTAAAATTTGCAACCTATAAATAAAAAAATGAATAATGTGTTCTCACATCCATTAGAAAATGTGTTCACTTTAATGAAAAAATATAATAAATTCATTGTTAAGCAGAAGACATGAAAACACTTCATAAAAATAAATCGAAGTAATAATAAATGCCAGATAAAATGCTCAATTACGTGACTCACGCCCCAGCATCAGCTATTTATCCATTCATAACCTTGCCGATTGCCATGTGACCTACTACATGGCATTCACTATTCATGCGAATATGTATAATTATAATGAAGGAAGTGCGTTTAATCCAATGCATCATCAAATGAGCTAAGGAACCAAACTAGGAGAGATAAACCTTTGTAAACACCACCAAGGGTGACTAATAAGCAGCGGCTCTAGCTGCTTGATAGGCAGTTTGACTAATCACTGTGGTACAGTCAAGACTCCTAAGCACACTTGGAATTGCGCTTCTTTCGAGTCTAGTAGAAGCCAGATTGGCCTTATGTGTTTCTCCTGTGCTTACTTCGTGTCTTAGTGAGGCAAATGCCTTCCTGCACAAAGAAAGAGTAAAAGTTGGTTTTCCCTCACCTAAGGAAACCGCAAAAACTGGTGCACCACTAACAGATTGCTGGAATGGATGGGCACCACGAGTCGCTGAAACTGTTTTGCGGAATATATTTATTTATATATATATATATATATATATATAAATATATATTAGACATAGCGAACAGTACAATTCAGTTGCAGGCGCTAAATGGAGAAGATGAAGCGTGCTTAGAAGTGGCAAAACACGCACTCCTTGCCGTAGGGGCAGACGCCGAGAAGAGTTTGCCAGTAGCAGGGCAACCGTTGATAACATGGGTGCTCCCCTACTGAGCGCAGTTCTCCGATGCCATGGACGAAGTAGCACTGGGATCCAGAAGGACAACTGTTGTACGTTTTGAAATGCCAACAGAGCTTCGTCTTGTAGCAAATGCCATTGGGCGCTAATCTCGGTCGGCGACTTGAGTTGGAGGAGGAGGAGGTCAAAGAAAGCAGATAAAGGGAACTTAGTTTCTGTCACACGGTACCCATGGCATCGGCGTGACATCGTAGCGAGGCTGAGATAGGAATTGGGGTGGAGGAGAAGGAGGAGGGGGAGGAGGTGGTGGTGGTAGGGTTGGAGTATAAGGATGAGAAATTGCTGCCAAATTGCTGCTGTTTCGTGCAGAGCTACTTTCAGGTCCTTTTCCTATATGTACCAGTTACATAGTTAGACAATGGTTTCCACAAACCAGATGACATCTAGGTGGTTACTATAGTGGTATATTTGGGAATCAGTGAGTGATCGGGTGCAAAAGCTGGTTGAATTGGTTTGATGATAAAAATACTCGTCCAATTACACTAGCTTATGATTGACTCATATTTTCCCGTTTGGTGGTGCGATTATTGCGATCAGTTGACCGTAGGGTCACTACACTATTCTGTCGAGATGTGATGGCCTATATGCTATTCCATAGATAATAAATTGATTTGGGTGGGAAAACTTTAATCAAGCCACCTGACGATCAATTTTTCGAATTTTAGCGCAAACTGATCTCTACTGAACTCAGGTGGATATAGTTATAAAGCCCGTAGTCCATCTCACATCACCTCGTGTTCATCTAGGCTTGAATTTCTGGGTATTTCGAAAATGAGCGATATTTGCCATTATTTTTGCAAGTGCTTTGGATTGCTTCCAGAATCCCCTTGGTCATAATGCCCCTATCAATGATTATAACCTACTTTCAAGCTCTCATCGAGGGACAAATTAAAATTCAGCGAAAGGATAATATTTTAGAAAAAGCAAAAATGTTTAATTCCGATTAATTTTGTTGTAAGGCTGACTTTCTTTTATTTATTTTCACAGATGTAGCCCTGATGCAATTTGGCAGCACGAGCAATAATTTAGTTCATAATGTTAAAACTGTGCATCAGGTGTCCTACTTTTTGCTAGTTTCGTGATTTAGGCATTTCAGTTTCTGCTTACCATAAGAACAAAAAATCCAATAAATAGCAAATTACAAATTGTTTATTTGTTCTCAGGCATATTGGCACAGGCCTATTATTAATTTCTCGATGAAGCTGCTATTCCTAAGGATTTCAAAAATAGAGGTATCGAAAACCTGGAAAAGGACTAAGAAAAATAGGAAAGGGCGAAACTTATCATAAAAGCCACCGAACTCAATATCTGCCCAAAGAACGATGACAAAGTGGGATGCAACAAATCGTACAAAGCATATGATCGAGGCCATCATACTGTTAACAAACGCTCATTTGCTCATCAAACAATATATAGCCAACTGCCAGAGCAATGATGTTTTAGATAGATGACGTCTTTGTGAAAATTTGACTTGAATAGAGCATATGTAAATACCATGAGAGTAGAGAGACTTAACTAAGAAAAATGTGGAGCAAAGCTGCCGTCTTAAAAGCACTAAGTAGTCATTAAGATTTAAAAATAAATTCACCTTTGCAAAAATCAGGCCAAATACCTCAAATCGTCATTATTTGCACATTATTTAGTTCTCCATCGCCACCATCTCAATGGTCGCCAACACTTCCCTCGAAGAGACATGGAGAAGCCAAAGAAAAATCTAACCCTCTGTTGGTAACTATTTAATCTGGCTCGGAGTCGGACTTTTATCTATGGATGTAGTATTCGAAAATCAAGATTTGGCATTATGCTGGCAGTACTGAAAGTACTGGAAACACTTCAAATGATTGTTGATTATTAATACATTTAAGATGGCTATCGAAGGAATAGAGCTAAATTGGTCCTATTGTTTTCAAGCCGTTTCTGGGATGCGTTCAGTGTATCTGTTTTGTTCGAGTTATTGGTACCTTTGCCGCTTAAGACCACGAATATTGGTCGACCCAAACAACTACCATGAGGTATTAATGTCACAGAACCTCTAATTTATGCAAAAGTGAATGAGTTATAGATTTGTTGCGTTAATCGCGATTTAGTCTGCAAAATCCTGACTTTGTGCTATGAAGTACGAGGAGCTATGCTACTTGAGCAGTGGGATTAGTAAAGGTTGCCTTAGATAACGGGCAACCTTATCTAAGAGACGGGAAGCCTTGTTATGAATCGCAACTACTCATTTCAAAAGCAGTAATAATATGGTGCAAGTTCTGTTTGGTGAAATGGAATTGGGGCATTATCATGCATCATGTGCTTATACGTAATGCAAGGACAGATCTTTCAGATCACTTAACAGGAGCTTTTATAGTTTTCATTGACAAAGATGGCCACTAGGAAAGTTTTCACTTCTAGACCCTTTAATATACATGTTTAAACTTTAATTGCATCATTTTTCTGTATTTTGACAGCTATTGGAAAAAATGCAAAGCCTCATTTCAGTCAGATTAATGATTTTAATGTAACGGCACCGTCGCAAACAACCGCTAGCCATCTCCCATGTATATTTGTCGATTCACCGACTCATTAGCCCCTGAAATGGCCATAGGCGCGGATGTCTGGAGTTTGAAAGAAGACCGCCTCATTTAATTTATGAATGTCTGGAACAGGCATTAAAATTGTATCAGTGAAACTGGGGAAAGAAATCGAGGATTACAATATCCTTTCCATCGTCTTTGAAGTGGTCAGTAAACATCACGATGACAGTAATTAAGTTTCCACTGCTTAACTGAGTGATCGACAACGTTGGCTCCATTAGGCACACGAGATCGTGGGATCTTGGTTAAGTGCTATCCAACTCAAACGTAGGGTGTCAATACACAATTCGCAGTGAATTTCAAAAAGACTAAAAATTCGAATTTGAGTGATTTCATTGAATTCGATTGGCTTTATGAAGTTGACGGGGAATTAGCCACCGAGGTGAATGCACAATTCTCCATAGTCGCTAATCGAAGCCAAAGATTTCGGGTGCAATTGCATCACATTTAGTTAACGAACGAACCATATGAAGTAATTTACGGATTTCTGTCACACTACCAGCTCCATCATCATGGTCACAGAGCGTTGTATCCTGCGCGCAGGGTACGTTGTGGGAATGAAGGTGGATAGGGAAGTGTTGAGTGTCTTGAAGGCTTCATAAGCCATTTTTCGCTAACGAAGTAAATACGGTTTAAGCCATATTTTTGACACGTGTCGATAGGATTACGGCACTTGACATTGAAGACAAATCAGTAGTGTTCTTCACATTCTCCAAAAGACCTCGTGGTTGTGAATCCGTTCTGTTCCTCAACCTCTCCCTCACCCACCTTCATTTGCACTTTGTAATCGCAAGCAATACGCCACGTCCAGTGACCGTAGAAATGTACTTGTGCAGTAAAATGGATCTCTGTATGCGGCGAGAACGCAATTCTCCCTCCATATGAGAGTATGCAACTCGCTTCTTTGTGACTGAGCTGTGCCATGCCCTCTTGCATATCCAAATGCTGGGTGTCATTCACATGATGTGTGATTTCAATGAATTTGATTGGCTACGTGATGTTGGCGGGAAATGAGTTGCCAAGACGAAAAGTCTTTTACCAAGCAGTGACGTGAGCAAGAGATTTTGGAAGTTATCATAATTCCGATTTTTCGACAAGAATAAAATGGAAGTATGCAACAACCATATGATCAAGGGCCTGTATTTTCGAAAGTGCGTGCATTACATGTACCTAAAACGAATAAAGAAGATTACAAATGACTTCGAAAAAGAAGATATTTATTGTTTTTACGCAAAACCTCTTGGAACAATTTTCCCATAATTATTTACAATTTTTTATGCTTTGGTAAAATACAGGTCATATTGCAATCCATTTAGATCATGTTTAAATATTTTTCCCTTGAAAGAACATTATTTTAATGTATTAGATATTGCCAGGTCGAAGCATTGTCGGCTTCTATCACTTATTAAAAAATTCACAGCTAAATAAATTTTATGCCATGGCAATTTGCAAATATAAAAATGTCAGTTTAAAGACTTTTTTAAGGTATTGAGATTGAAAATCCAAAACTTATAGCATCACTCCGGCGATCTCGAGAAAAACCTCGTCAGCAAACAAAAGCTTGGGTCCTCTACGGAAGATGCCAGACCCATTTTTTGACGACGGGTTTCTCAATCTGAAAGAAAGTTACTTCATGTTTCACTCAAGCACGACCTATGAGGCATCGCCTCATGTCCTGGCAGTATCCCTTCTGTCAACCTGGGACCAATCGAATTCATTAAAAGCACTCAATATATGAATGATACCAAGCCTGCGGATATGCACTAGAGCTTGGTTAACCGCAGTCATATAGAAAAGTGAAAGAATTCATTCATATGAGGGGAGCGAATTCGATGAACGTTTGGGGATCCATTCTACTACATAGATTCATCAATATCGCTAAGAAGCGTTTCATCATGCTTGCATACCGCATTGTCGGAATGAGAGTGGATGCGAATGCCAAGGGAACAGAATGCCGGTTTTATCGTTCTTACGTGAATAGATGACTATTTCATTGCACAACTACATGCTCTTGATCCAAACTCACACTTTACTAAAACTTTTATCAGAATCTAGCTATTCGAGTGCTGCTGCGCTATTTAGCTGGCATTCAGCAGGCATTGTTGTGGCTATGATTTGATTGCTAATTACTCACTCATCACTTGATTTCTGAAAATATTGTCTTTATAGATAAAGACGCCCCAAGACGCTAAACATACTTCAGGATTGAAGGACCTGGATGTATCAACAATTTTAGTCTATGTGGTACGTACATCAATAGTGATTCCTTACAGGAAAAATTTCTTTAAAGCACCTATGAATTAGTTTTAATTTCCTCAATTTCGAATATTTACGCCTTTCGATTTTCAAAGACAAATCAGCTTCTTTGCATTAATAAAGTAGAGTTTATTTTTGACCTAATAAACCGAGCAGTTTTTGACGAGCACCTCCGATCAGCGAACGTAAAGTTAAATTCCGCTCTTTGCTGCCTCGAAGGCACTTATGCAAAGCACTAACTCAGCGGGATCCTATCTTCTTGGATGAATATACAATGGTTTGATACCATTAAAGGCTGATTCATAAACAAAGCTTGAGTAAACTGAGGCTCAGTACTGCGGTCCTTCAAACCACAGGTCGGCGCAGATGACTCCACAGTACTGACTTCAGTCATATTAAAACGTACTGGCCTACTCGATTAGTAGAACTGTTTTCTAATCGGTACAATAGCTATCTTCCAAAATGCTACACCATAAGGAATAGACGACACGACAGATTTAATTAAGATGTGCATTTTTTAGTTTCAGATGTAAGCATTCCTCAGTGCGCTACAAGGGCACTTACGATGTTCAAGTGTTTCTGCGGAAGCTTCGGGTACGATAAATTTTTCAAACGAACCCCGGGCTGTAATATAACACCTAAAGAGGAATAAATTTGTTTCTGAAATGTGGAAGCTGTGCTGCATGGACATAAGGCAGTGCATCAGCAACTGATAAGTTGCAATCAACAACCTTGGAGACGTCCCAAAAACATTACTTATTTGTTAGAGTCGAAGAAATATGAATCCTTAGCGTTTTTAAGTAGGGAATATATGCCAATCTCGTAATGCAACCTATTGAGGACAAAAGCCAATTTCGGCACTTTAGATAAATGCTTTAACTTCTAACTGATTCCCTTTTTTGCTTTCAAATGCACATCCTACTTCAATTGGTTTCTTACCCGGGCGATAAGCAACTTTTGTAGGGGTAAGGAGGATGAAAAACTGCCGAAGATTCTAAAAAAGACTGCTCGACTTCTTGTTAATTTCCTCGACTCGATACACCAACTTACTCAAGAAGGTATAAGGTTGGAGTACTTATGTTTACGAATCAGAAATCTCTTGGGGTTCTTCCATCATAAAATAACTGTCACTAGTTTCCAGATGGAGCGTTTAATGGATGAATGCAACTCAACGCTGAAATCGCCTCCTAGTCTTGGTCTAGGAACTTTGGAAGAAAAGATGTCTAGAAGGTGTCAAACCTTGGACTTCCTAAAAAGTTTGCCTTAATCGTACGTATATCAATAGTGATTCCTTACAGGAAAAAGATTCTTTAAAGCACCTAAGAATTGCTTTAGAATAGGTCATTGAGACCACGCAATCCATCATAAGGTTTGATAATACCAAAAAGTAAAATTTAAATAAATTAAACCCATTTTTAAATAACGAATTATGTAATTTTTACACAAAAAATACACTGGGTTAGAGGCCAACAAAATTCACTTTCATAGCATTTATTCAAATTAGCAAAATATACAAGGCATTCATTAGTTCTCCGTAAATATTCTAGCTAGGGAAGAAAACTAATGATTCCATTAGAAATGATGCATCCCAATCGTTAAAGAGAATTGAATTCTAGTGATGAATTCAATAATTTTGGAAGATAAAGTGAAGTACCCAGTAAGGAGTCTGTAGAAAATTAAATAGAAACAAAAATGAATTACCGGAGGTTAAAATATTTATTTAATTGGTGAAATTAAATAAATAGAAAGTAAAGAGCTATAATTTAATAATTAATTTGACGAAATTAAGCATCTTATACTGTCGTAGTGGAAGAGATGACTTGAAGTCAAACTATTGTTAAAGAATGCATTTTTATTTAAAAATTAAATTTTTATTAAACATTAACATTCCAGAAGACTATGACTGTGGATTTTCCATTCAACTCCAATTTAATAGGTTTTTGTCCCATTAAAAATTAAATCACCTCTTGCAAACCAAACAAGGATTCTAAATCGTTCTTATGGGCCTGTTTATCTTTTGACAGGCTACCTCGGATGGCCCTGTTATCTCGCATCTTCGAACTTAGGCTAGTCTCGCTGTTTATCGTAACTTTTTCACCATTTAAATTTAACTACCACCACGTTATGAATCATGTCTAACTTCAGATGACCCTGTGACCTCTCTGCGTTTTTTCCGAGTATGTATGAATCACGGCTATTTTCGTAAAAGTGAAGCGGATTCACTTCATTCCGTGGCCTCAAAATATTGGCTGCTTATGTCCACATTGTTCTTGAAATACTACATATAACTCATAGAAAGGGGAAAGAGAAATTAGGCTCCACCCACTGATCATTAAATGAATGTGAATTTCAGATAAAACAGCACACGGCTTCCACTTCCGAAGAGTTACGGCACCATCTATTTAGATGATACTGAAGAACCAATATATACGGCTAGAAGTGTTCAAGAACGGCGGCACGAGGAACATATATTCCAATGAAGTTGGGCACCCCGTTTATCAATCAAAACAATACTCAAAACTCAAAATTATTTAGCATTTTGACAGAATTTAGCGATTAAATTAAGAAGTCGATACCCGCCACCACCGCCGCCGGCTCCAACGTCACTAAAAGAGCTGGATGAGTGTGCTGGTCTGAAGAATAGACCAAGATTCCTTTGGGATCAACAAATCATAATTTGTATGAATCAGTGCCTCGAAAATTCGCGGCTGTGATTGCCGCTAAAGGTTAAAACCAAAACCGTGAGAAAAATATACGTGCACGCCAACACTTGCTTACTACTTTATATACCTGCAGCGCATTTTTTGCATTTTAAACGCTGTGCACATTCTATAAACACAGTTTTCGTCGTTGTTCTGTCATTTAAAGTAAAATTGCGTTTTTCACAGGAGACACTAATGATCGTCGGCTTCAATAATGAGCATTCATGGTGTGATGTTCTTCAAGTAGCACGCGCTGAAGAATTGGGAATGTATTTTGGAGCGTCTAGCCAGTCGTTACTCGTTCAAAATAAGAACGCCAATTGCCACCACGAGATACACCGGCTGGACGTGTAGCCTATTTAGACTCTCGCACTCCACATCAAAAATACACGCGTGCTATAACGCGCATCTCTGCTCCTTCGGTGCGGATACCGAACGCAATCAGGTTGCTTACATTCAGTGAGATAGTCCGTTGTGCGTAGCAATCCGCTACAGACGTTTGTTCACGTGATAACCCCACTATCTTTGTCATCGATTCAGGGCACTGGGATTTGCTACCAATTCTTGTTTTGCAAGGCTACGACTCGATGGTCGTTTGCACTCCATTCGAAGTAACATAGAGAAGCCAAAGAAAAATTTAACACCCCGTTGTTAAGTATTTTATCTGGCTCGGAGTTTGACTTCAATCTCTGGATGTATTCGTAAATCCACTTTAGAATTATGCTGACAGTACCAAATTCTTGAAAAATATCGAATGATTGCTGATCATTAACTTATTTAAGATTATTTTCTAAAGATTAAAGCTAAATAGGTCTTATTGCTTTCAAGCCTTTTCTGGGATGCGTTCAATACATCTGCTTTGTTTGAGTTGTTAGTACTGTTGCTGCTTATAACCACGAACATTGATCTACCTAAACAACAACGATGAAGTATTAATGTCACGAAACCTCAGATTTATAAAAAGTGAATGAGTTATAATTGTGTTGCGTTATTCCCGATTTTGCCTACTAAATCCTGACTGAGTGCTATAAAGTACGATGAGCTATGCCACCTAAACAGTAAGATTAGCAACGGTTGCGTTAGATAACGGTCACAAGAGACGGGAAGCCCTAGTATGAATGGCAGCTACTCATTTCAAAAGCAGTTTAAATAAGGTAAAAGTTCGTTTAGTAAAATGGATTTGGGATATTTTCATGGCCCTTAAACATTATGCAATTACTGATCTTTCCGGTCACTTGTCAGGATCTTTTATTTCCTTCATTAACAAAGAAGGCCACTGGGTAAGTTTTCACTTTCAGCTCTTTTAATTTTCATTCTGAATTTTATTTACCATCTTGTTTGTGTACTTTGAGAGCTATTAAAAGCACTGCAAAGCTTTATTTTAGTCGGATTAATGTTTTTCAATGTAACGGCACCATCGCAAACAACCGTTTGTCTACTTCTGAGTCTTTTCAAATATCTATTCAAAATGGCTTTATTTGATTTCGACTACACAAGTTAGTGAAAAAATTGAAAAATATAAATTTTATGTTGTGATTAATATGCACAATGCTAATAGCTTTCTGATTTTATTGTACAAATATAAAACAATTATTTTAAATTTTTGACGTACACCCTCTGCCATGTTGGAGGCGAAAGGAAATGCCTCAATTAGGCCAGCATATATGGTAAAGCCACTTTATGGGCGATGCAGGAGGTCTTCAGACAAATGTGTCACTTTCAGTGCGTAAGCTTCATTTGACCCCAAAATGACAGAATCATGAAAAAATCACCTTTACTCATGTGCTTCGATCTTTGTGTTGAGTTGTGGAACAACTCGTGTTATTGTATTTTTTGGAGGAATTAAATAGTAATGTTATCTTTTACACTGTCACAGCCATAGTGTCAGTAAAAAACCTGCGGCCAAATTGTATCTAGGTGCACTAATTGACCCTTGATTGAGAATTGCTGAATTTGTATATATCAGAATGCCTTCATCAGAGCAGATCTGAGCTCTTTTCTATTCCCTCAAGCGAAATTGATGAAGAAAAAGTTAAACACTGCAAAACATGCATTTACAGCAGTTGGACACACTGACTGAGCGCTTTAAACGATGCCTTTGAAATCTTGCATCCGATCAATATTTAATTTTCTCATGTAAATCAAAATCAGTCTCAATTTAAACCTGAATTTTTACTTAGAGCATGATTGCTGAATAAAATTAATGTTTCTTTAATATCAATTATATTAAATTGATAACGCATAATGGGGGAACACATTTTGAGCGCAGTTGGCCACATTTTGTTTGATGTGCAAATTAAAATTTGATGACTGTGATGACCTTAATCATATGCTGTATAGGATTTATTGCATCCCACTTTTTCCTTGTTCTTCGGGCAAATATTGGATTCAGTGGAAATTAGGATAAATTTTGGCTCTTTCATATTTTTCTTAGTCCTTTTAAAGGTCTTCGCCATCTCTTTATTTTTGAAAACCATTAACAGCCTGTGCCATTAAGCTCGATTACAAATAGCAGTTTTTTAAATTTACTATTTATTGATTTTTTGTTTTTATTTTAATTAACCACTGATATGTTTAAATCATGAAACTAGCAAAAATTAAGACACCTGATGCACAGTTTTAAAATTACCAAGAAATTTAAAAACCGAAGAGAGAGAGAAGTTATTGTCTAAGACATCACGATGGAAATAAAATCGGGTTAACAAGTAGACCAATTGCCAGTAGTTTCGGTAGAGGCAGTTGTGGATCATCTTAATATAGGACGCCACCGTTGCATAGGCTTCCATCATGAATGCCCAACGCCTAATTAACTTTTTGCTAAGCAAATCAAATTGTAATGGTTTAGAGTCATTAATCAAATACAGGCCTCAGTCTTTGAAGATAGGCTGCATTCTTCTCCTTTCCTCCACTCTTTTAATTTGCACTACTTAAATCCAGTGAACAAAAATGTCAATTTAAAGTCCTCCTATGCTGAGTCACCAAGACTGATGAAAGATGAGAATCAGCCGTAGTTTAGAAGCCCACCGATCTCCGGTAAAGCCCAATTTTTCAAATCATTCATATGTAAATCTCAGTTTTAATGAAGTAGGAACCGTTTTATGAGGTCCATGATTAGTAGTAGGAATGATTAAACTAAGGGCATTTGCATTCGCCACCATTAAAATAAAGCTTCTATGAACTGCTAATATTATCAACGTTGGAATTTTGGCAAATTTTTCCCATGTTTAAACCAGAACCGGAAATAAGCACAAATTTAAGGGCAGGGAACTTTCAACTGAGGTACTAACAGTGTTATAAATTTAGGGAATATTTTGAAACAGACCGAGTGAAAAGAAACAACTTTCTAATTAAAAAGAGCTTTTTTATTTACTTAGAGATTTATATTCTTGATAAATGCGTTGGGAGAGGTTTAGCATAAACATCAGTCAGAAAAGGCTACAGAAACTATTCTTGGCGGTTGAAGACTCTCCATCTGCGGCATCATCCTGATTGTTCTTGGTAGTTTTGCCGTTTGCGGAGCCAGTGGCCACAGAGAAGGAGCAGGAGCTCAATCAAGCTCCTCCTCCTCCTACCCCTCCTCCTCTTCCTAGCAGACCACCATAAGACTGTCACTGCGGCGACGGCAACGAAGGTTTAGGCAGCGGAGGACGATGCTGCAGCTGCTGCTTCGTGGACCGGAAACATATGCATCTAAACTATCCTCCACCTTGATACATTCGCCGTATATGGGTGACTCCACTTCCACCGCACACGCCTTCATGAGCTAGCATCACATCTAGTGAGCAGAGAAATACATTGTCATGCTCTGAAAAAGACAAATTTGATCAATTTCAATGCATTTCTGTTGCGAAAGACCTTCTAACGTATTTAATGAAGCTCTGAAATCTTAATTTAAAAGAATTAAATACGGAACATTTTAGTGGAATTAAATAGCTTAAAAAGATGCGGTAACATCAATTTAAGTAAAAATATTTTAGAATCGGTAGAATTTTTCGTGTTTATCGATTTCCCTGTGCGATATGACAGAACTCAGTAAGAAATTGCAAATCAAAATCAAAAATAATTTGAGATGACAGGTGTACTGACTTTGAAATTGTCCATGGTACCCACTCGGGTGCGCTTCTTAATTTCCAGTTGCGATCTGAACCGTCAGATAATTGAGGTATTTTTTGAATGTCTTGCGATTATCTGTTGGCTAGGCGATGCTATTTTTTGCTAATTCTCATAAAGTGTGATTTTGAGTGCAATTAGTGAGAATAGTCAAGAAAAATTATAAATAAGAACTATCAACCGTTTGCAGATGAACAAGCTCAATATATAGATTTGTTTAATTTTGGACTTCCATTGTAAATGACTTAATCACAAGGACAAAAATGTGATTTTCCAGCGGACGTAAACATCGGGATTGCAACTTCGGTTCATTAAGACCCAATAAGAGAATCTATTTTGCACACTATAAAGACATGCATGGGTTCACATTCTAAAAGGTCATAGGCTTGTGATGCCTAAGTCCAAAATGACCACCCTGAAGAAGAGTGCGACCAGTCAAAGCAAACATCCGTACGCAAGCGTGGAAAAATCAGCATGCCAGCAATATGTTCGTTACGGGTCAGATTTTCATCATTGAAATGTTTCAAGTCAAACCGGAGTCTAGTAACTGACGCTAGAACAAGGAGTATTTGTGGCTACTGCTCCAAAATCTAACAATCACCTTTTATTTGAGGTAAGATATCTAATGGTCT
>JAUOZQ010000865.1:0-22194 GCA_030710315.1 Anomotaenia brevis
TCAATAATCTCTATTTGAATATGCTTTCTAAAATCATCGCGATACGTTAAGCAACACTCAAATCAATGTTTCTTGGTTTAAAAACTGAATAAGAATGTGACGGATAACCCGTATAAATAATTGCTTAGTTAATTTAGCATATCTTACTATGAGAAACAAAGCGATCTCAAATAGCGATTTAATCTGCGGTTATCAGGAAATGCTTTAAATTTTAATAACTAAATTCTTGAAATAATAATGGTATGTCTATTATATAATATTTAATATATATAACATATATACTATTGCATCATTCAATTTGTTGACGTGCTGCATCTAAAATAATCAAAATCTCGTTGAAATTAATGCCTGTCAATTTCAGATATCAGTTTCCAAGTCTCCTTTGTTAGGGTCCATATGCATTTTTTAAAAAAATGACGGTTTATTTGTTTAATTTAAACAAAATAAAACAAACGTATGTCTCTACATGATAACAAATAGTTAAAATCATATAAACTAATTTATTGGCTTTATTTGATATTTACCAAAATTAAGGTGTTGATCTATTTTAGCACTAAACTAAGGTGATTCCTTTACCGCATTGAATTTCTCACTAGTCACGTTAACTTTGTTTAGCCTTAGAATCTTCTTTGAACTGTTTTTGCAGTTTTAGATGCGTTTTACGCACAAATTCGTGTATAATGCAAATAAAATTTTACATAATGAAGTTTCAGTTTCGATCTAATTGACAAGGAACCTCAATTTGGAGTGGCTATGAATGTTTATTACCAAATCCAGTTTTTAATAACAATATAAAAATATTCGCAACTATTACAAATCTTTTCTCAAAGTCATACTTTTGGGATTTAACTACATTTTTAAATATGGAAACAAAATAGGCGGCAATCATTAATGTTTACATAAATCTCATGAGAAACCATACGCAAATAGTACCACTTGAAGGCGAAAAACTTACCAGTCTTTTTAAGTGTTCTGCACTGCTAACCTAAAATTGGTTTGGAGTCTATTCTTAGAACAGCAACCAATCAATAGGTCTTGATTTTAAAATTTACTTCCAGCATTTTTCGCTGCTGCTTGTTTATATATCTTGTCTATTTTATTTATAAAAGATAATCGCTATGCCGATTATCAATAGTTAAAAATAATTTCAAAGGATATAAAATCATAAGACTTTTTAATTACCTTCTCGTTAATAACAGTTTTTGGTCGTATGGGCTTTTCTACTTTTAATATTTACGTTGAGGATTGCTATTAAACTACTTTAATTATTTTTTTCCAGCAAATATTTTTCGAAGACTCATACATTACAGAATTAAGAATTTGTTCTGCTAGAAGCGATCTTTTTAATTTACTTTGTAGCTCTAAACTTTTTGTGGTGGTACATCATGCTTTGAGGTGGCAATTTTCTTAAAGAATTGTATTTTTATGCAATATAAGATATTGCTCAGGTTTATGAATAACATAGGCGTGTTAATATCAAAGTATCACGTTCTTTCAAAAAAATGAAGAGTGGGACAGTCAGGCTTTCTTGAATCGAGTGTGCGTTTTAACATATTAGCTTGGGCACGGCTTCAATTGTAGAGTGACGAGGACTCCATCGTTTCTCAAAATTGTCTATTATGATGGTATCACGAAATGGATTCAAAGGCCCTGAGAGGACATAAATCATGTTTAGCTTCAATATGTGCATATATATACTTCACTGATTTCCTTATAAAACCATTTTGCATTTTCTCCTAGAAATACTTGCTTTTTAAAAAAAACTGAATGCCAGAAAACCCTAACATTTGTAAATCATGCTTTCATACAAAGTGTTCCAATAGAGAAGGAATGTTAAACAAAAAAGAATTAAATTTCGTAAATCGGATTTTGTATCCAGCTTACAATTTTACATTAAATTTAAAGAATCGGATTGCAGTTTAATTTACAAGGCAACAGACGCATGTAATTTCACATCAATTTAAAAAAATATTTTCCGTTCAAGACAGCTGAAATTTGCCAATAACTTTTTCAGTGAAATAAATGGGAGGGGTTTTTCCACTAATGCATTCATATTTCGCGAATTATACTAATAAGTGACTTTTCCTACATTCAAAAATGAAACGAGTCTGTCTGGATTCCACTATTATCCAAACTTACGTTTTTAGCCACACATTAATGGTTATTATAATTTCAGCATATTTATTTACTGAGTTAAATATGGAATTTTCGACAAGGCATTCATAATTTTATATTTTCTTTATGCAAAATTGACTTTTACAAATAGTAAATAGGCATGGTCTTCCGAAAGTGCGCAAATGAAAACGTCCATTTCGGTGCATGTCTATCTAAATATCCTTGTTGGCGCCTGTTTCAGGAATTTCTTATGAGTGTTCTTAACGACGGTAACGTGGAGGTGGTGAGCGTCGATCAGGCGGCGGATATCGCATATACGCAGGTGGAGCTTCTCCATACGGAGATGAGTGTTCATATTTTGGTGGAGGCTCTGATGGAATGGGTCGCCGTGTTGTTGTTGTTGACACAAACGGCATTAAACTGTAATATGGTGGTGGCCTGGGTGGTCTTGTGAACGTTAGATAGGGTCTCTGCCTATCTCGGTCACGATAGTTATTTGGAAAATATCTCGAAGGAACCTCAGGGGTAGCTACATGAATTATTCAGTTATTAATTTTGTGAGAAAATCATTGAATGTAATACTATCATGAATAAGAAATTTACTAAGGTGGTATTTTCCTTTACTATGGCCTATTCCAGCCTCGGCGATGTTTATTTCCAGTAAACCTAAAGATGAAATTTAATTAAAGTCAATTTAAAAAAGTCTTACCAACGGCAAGAACTATCGAAAATGCACTGGGATCCATATGCCCGGGTCTGCTGCGCTGTCGGTTCAAACCCGATTGCAAATTTGATTGCCTTTTTATACAGTATTATCAGTACACACCCAGTAGTCACAAGCTTAAGATGATGATGCAAATCTGCAACTCTTTAGTAATTTACATCCATTACTTGCGAATTATCAAAGATGTCATTTATTAGATGTTAGTACCCTTCAAAAAACGAATGTTGTAGGCTATAATTCAAAAAATGCTATTATTGTTTGACAATCATATTTTTGTGCATAAATCTTCTAAATGCCAATCGTTAACATATTTTAGTGCAATTCGATATTTAAAACAAGCTTACTATATTTTGAACCACAGGTTATCGCAAAAAGCAATAATTTTAAATAACTAAAAATTGAGATAATAATGGTATGTCTATGTCTATCGTTTTTTGGCCACTCTTTGAAGCCTAATATGGTTTTAGCATATTTAACCACTGAGTTGGTTATAGAATTTTCGACAAGACATTCATGATCTTATATATTTTTTGACAGGAAATTGACTTTTGCAAATAGTAAATTGTCCTGGTCCTCCCAAGGACCACAAATAAAAACGTCCATTCTGGTGCATATTAATCTAACTATCAATGTTGGAGCCTGTTTCTGGGAAATCTTATGAGTGTTCTTAACGACGGTATGGTGGAGGTGGTGACCGTCGTTCAGGCTGCGGATATCACATATATGCAGGTGGAGCCCCTCCATAGGGGGATGATTCTGTAAAATTTGTTGGAGGCTCTGATGGAATGGGTCGCCGTGTTGTTGTCATTGACACAAACAGCATTAAATGGCAATATGGTGGCGGCGTTGGGCGTTGGTTATTTCGTGAGCGTTTGATAGGGTCTCAGCCTAACACGGTCATGCTGGTGGTTTGGAGTATGTCTCACATGAACAAGCTTAGGGATAGCAACGGAAATTATTTATTTATTTTGCAAGAAAATCATCGAACTTAATTCTGTCGTAAATAAAATTTACCAAAGTGGCATTTTCCTACACTATGGCCTATTCCAGCCTCGGCGATCGCTATCGCTAAAAAACCTAGTAATGAATTTTAGTGAAAATCAAGTCGAAGATGCCTTATCAACGGCAAAAACTACCAAAAATGTACTCGAATCCATTTGCCTGGGTCTGCTGTGCTGTCAGAGAAAACCCGATAGCAAATTTGATAGCCCGTCTTCATAGCCCATAATATCGGCATACACACAGCGGTGAAAAGATTAAGACGTTGATGCAACTCTACAACTTCAATGAGTGACATTCATTACCAGCGAATTACCACAGATGTCATTTATTCCAATTTGTGCCCATTAAACATCCAGTTTTGTAGGCTATAATTTTAGAATGATATTATTGTCTGCCAAACATTAATTTCTGCATATATCTGCTAATTACCTATCCCTAACATATTGTTTGTGCAAAACATGCTTAGTATATTTTTTCCACAGGTTATAGGAAAATGCACTGATTTTAAATGATTATGGTATTTCTATTAAGATATATTTAGGTTTTTTAAAATCATTTCTACGACATCGAATCCTCTCACAAATACATTTTTTAATTTTTTTGTATATTAAAAGTAAGTAAAATATGTTATTTTAGTTCGAAATGTAAATCACTTAGAACGCTGAACAATAGTTTGCCATCAGGTGGTACTATTTGCGTATTCTTTCTCATGAGATTCATGTAAACCTTATTGATTGCCGCATATTTGCTTCCATATCTAAAGTGCATTAAAAGTCCAAAATATGTCTTTAGAGAGAAGACAAATCGTCTTGGCCTTGACTCCATTGACATCGAACTAATAATTACGTGAATCACTCAGTAAATTCAATATTACGCGTAGAGGACCGAAAGCGAACGTCGTACAACTTTCTCTGTAGTGGAGTCAAGTTCAAATCAAAAGTGGTGATACTCTAAAATTATTTTTTTCTTTAAAACGCAATTTCGTATTTTGTATACTGAAAAGTTATATTGATAAAGCCGGTAGTCTTATGTGAATTCCGCTGCTATCTATTATTTAAAAGTAGAAATTCGATAATGAAGTTGGTAAATACGTCGTTTTTTCGTAAGCCGTGATATATTGACTGCACTTTCTGACCCGTGAACTATTAAGAAAATATAGGATAACGAATAACAAAATACTATTTGCCGAATTGTTTCATTACAAAAAATTCGTTTAATCTTTTATTATTTTATTAATAAATTTCATCTGCTTTTCGATTTTAGCAAGCCATCTCCTTGATTTTTTCCAGAAGCTGCACTAAAGCCTCTGAAATATTATTGAGATTTCAATCAGAGATAGCAATATAGACTATGATTTTTTTGGTATAATAATAAGGTTTTCTAAATCGTCATTTATTTTGCATAAGAAATGCACACCAACTACACAAATAAAGACTAACGTGCTTAATCTCTTATATGAAATTGAAATTTTTTATTTTACATCATAAAATCAAATCGCACAAAGCATTAATATTTATGCTCATGTAGTAATTATATTTTTTGAGTGAGTTCCTAGCATCCATTCAGCACCAATTGACCTACGGATAATAATGTTCTAGTTCTGCAAACTCAGTTTTCCGTAGGCAAAAGATTATGAAAACGATTTGAAAAAAATGTTCCAAATACACTGATCGCGAAGATTCTTCACGGTTAACTTAATAGTAAAACATTGGAATACTATAACTCCTTACATGTGTAATCGAGTTAAAGTTAAAGTTTATCACAATATTGCTGATATTTCGGTCATATCTGCGGATTTAAAGGTAAAAATCAATTACCAGTTCCATATTTAGTGTTAGTGTTACTGCGAACGGTGAGGTAGCAAATGTAGTGATAATGAAATATTATTTTAAAACTTCGCTCTATAAAACCGTCTATCTATCTGCAACAAATATTTGTTAGAAATTGGATTCTACATATCGTTTTGATGGATTTATAGCTTATTTATTTATTTTTGTATTTTAAAAATTCATGGTGGGGTTTAATTCTTCGGCCATAGAAAATTCAATTCGCCATTGGTACATGAAAAGTCTGCAAGATTCGCCAATCGTTTGATTGCTACGCTTAAGCAAGTATACTTTTATAGAGTAAACTGTGGGTGGGTATTTGCCTAAACTAGATTGCTATAGCTATAACTTGTTTTATAACTAGTGGTGTACTAAAACGTTTATTTTAGGCATTTAAACCAGATAATCTAGCAACTTAAATAATTGTGTTTGTTATTTATTTCATAAAAGCTATAACACGGGTAATTTTCATGTTACTAGGAATAAAATATTGATATTCTTTGGCATAGCAAGGATTGCTATTTTATTAGCTGCCAAAGAAAACAATAAATTGTCTATGCTTTTAAATGTGGTGCAATAAGGTGTATATAAATATGGTTTCGATTTACCAAAATTATATTGATTTAGGTGATCAATAAACAAAGAGACAGGAACATCAAATAGTAGTCAAATTTATATAAAGAACATGTTCTGATTATACCATGTGATTATTAATCAGAATGAAGAGTATTTGTCAATGTCAATGAGAAATATAAATTATGAACAAGTGCAAATTAAAAATCCAAGATAACATTTTTTAAGCTTTTAGGAACAAATAACTTTTTTATATCAATTTGTCTAAAGAATGGATCTATAATTATATATTGCAAGAATTAAGACACTAATTTTCCACCAATGAACGATATTTCTTTTTTTAGGTGAAACCAAATAAAGATTACCCTACAAGTCATCTGTGCTGAATAAATTTAACCTGATATATATATATATAGCCTATTAGACTGATTTGAATAAAAAAAATTAACAAACAAACCTGAGTCTTTTCGACTCAGCAGGCCTAAGCAAACAGCGTTAGTAAAAAATAGTTTGTAAATCCCAAAAAAATTCAATCCTTTCTCTGAAAATTGCCTGCCTAATTTCAAGGAAATAACTTTCAAAAGCAACAGACCTTACACTATTTTTAAATGTAACATATCTCTGGATTAAAATTTGAGATAACATGCGCAATTATTCTTTTATTAAAGTGTACATAGAAGTGTAACATTTTCAATAAGTTCGACAATTTAATTTATACGTCTACATTTAGGATGTAAAAGCGTTATGCTTGACACTAAGGCACCATCTATACTTGATTGGATTGCTTAGGAATGTTAACAGATAGCAGTAGGATAAAATGAATAGTCTAAAAATTGCACTCCGATCTCCGTGCTGGTCTTTTGCAACAAGCATCCCAAAGGTTTAACACAAACCGCTGCACAACACAAAAGGGGAACCTAAAGAATGCAGTTGAGAAAAGTACTATTCATAGATGCCTACTTCGAAGATATTATAATTTGAAAATGAGATAGCAATATAGCGCCTCCATTATTTAGTTGTGTTTATCAGAGCTTTGCTAGAGCAATGGTAGATAAGCTTCTAAAAATGGACATATCTTCAACTTAAAGATGGAATTTACATTTTACCACTTGGGCATAAAAACACAATATTAGTCACCCTAATTTTACTAGGAAGCTATTGGTATTCATGGTCTTTCAAGCTATTCGCAATTCTGCCTATTACGTTTTTCAGTATTTCACAGGATGTATTTAAATTGTGAAAATGTTCTCCTCGAAGTAGGCCTAAGAGGAAATTCGATTTGCTAGCTAATTGATTCAGCAGAATGTGTAAATCAATCCTACTTTCGATGATGCTAATGCTGAAGAAGGGAATCATGTCTTTGATAGCCGTGTACACTTCTTGACAGTGTTTCCCTTTGCGTCTTGGTGTAGATTGTCGTGAATTTGTAAAATGCGAAGTCTGATTAAAATCGAGAAACCATATATTATATAAATTAATATTATTAGTACTAGGGAAGAACTCAGCATCATTCAATAATGTATCAATTAGATTTTCCAATATATGTGGCTAAATTTATGTGAATTTCAGCATTGCATATATATGATTGTGCATGATACACAAACAACGGTGTCTCTAGAGAGTGCTTATTCGATTGAAACTAAACATTTAGCTATTCAATACCTAAGATTTAAACACAAAATGCGTTGCAAATTGGCGCTCGGATATTGGAATCCACTAAGAAACATCTGAATCAGAAAAGGTTGCACTGAACTCTGGTTGTTTATTACGGTCATCGAGAAAATAATTTAGTTTCTGGAAACGGAAAGCAGGATTATGGAATAGGCATTCCTAACTCATATGTTGCAATCTTGGAGCAGAAGCTGCAGGTATATAAGGGCGATTCATATCAGAGTAGGTTACAAGTACGCAAGCTTTGTACCTACTCACGTTGACAGTGGTATGAGCCTTAGGCTGCTCATCAGCGAGCCACTATGAGTTAGTTCATGATGGAAATGGTATGTCAGAATATGGATTTTTCAAAAATTGCATTCATTGTAGAAGTATGCAGCGACTTCGCACATCTTAATCCAGAGGCACTTAAAATAACGTTGCTTTACTACGTGCAGAAAGCCCTGCTTGATTTCTACCTGAAGGACAGGGTTAAGCAAATACGATTTGACGGCAACACCTCCAATTGATATGCAAGATGCTGGCCTGATAATAGCGACTTCAAATGTACACTTCTGCTTGGCCATTTGATGTTTATTGGCTATGACGATACAAAGCCAGGTCTCCAGTCAGTCTAATTCAGACATTTTTTCATTTGCAAAATTCCGCAACTAGTTTTGCAGTGAGACTGCAGTAAATACTATGAAATAGGCCAATCCCTAGGATTCCTCCCTTTTAAATAACTTTTCTGGGGTGACTTTTAAACACACAGGTTAGTTAGAAGACTAATATGTAATCGAGGCATCTGGGCGTTGTCAGAGAAGCAATACGGAGATGCCATTCCTGCTGCTGATGATGATAAGCCAGAACGAGTAGTAATTAAGCAGTTAATGCTGTTTTTGGGTCGTCGGTAGACTAAGAAATCTGAAATCACATTCGCCATTATTATTTTTGACCAATGCATTTCAGTCTTGCAGTTCATAACGCTACACTAGAGGCGAACGTGACACGTCTCATGGTCCACCTCAATGTGCGGTATCAGAAATATAAAACGCTTAGAATAACCAGAATACGACCATTCGCTTTTACTCAATTCGAGGTGTTTCCTCCCCGAAATCCCTACCTAAAATCCCTGAAGAACACTCTTCTAACAGGGTTTCACGAAGCACTCAATTCGATTGACTGCAACACTGCTTAAAAATGATTTAATGATGTTATAATTAATATTGAAAGTCCTTGGATTAGGCATTGGGAAGGCCTTGCTCACAGTCCAAGGTGTAACTGAGATTGACTCATCTTCAATTGATCGGAAAGGGCAAGTGACTTTCCATCCAGTCTGACTCAAACTCTATTCCATGGCTATGCTGAACTTAGCCAACATCCCAAGAAATGGTTGAATTGGAGCTGGTCCAGCACCAAACAAGTAAGCATCTTGTGGTGTTCTGCATATCTCAACTACACAAGGCTCCTAGAGGCTAAGCCGACCAGGCCAATTCTTAAGAACGGATGTAGAAATGAGACCAGCAGATTTCAAAAAGCTACCTAGCTAAAAATACTTTCACATAAGTTTCGACGATACCACGGAAATAAAAAAGACGTCAAGATGGAGATTTACTAACTTTAGTTCAATTACCACCAATGCATGCTATGAACAGTTCACAGAACACAGCACTTAAAACAACAGATAATGTTAAATATAATTATTTTGGAACTGAAAAATAACCGAGCGCATTAGTGAGTTAGTACTAGCGAGGAAGAAACATGTATGAATTGTGCAATATAGAATAAGTTGGAAATACGTCAAGGGCTCTGTAGCGGTTGTAACCTCTTGGCCGTGGACTGTTACCTGACCACCATTGGCATGCAGTGCATGGAAGACTCCCATATGCCAATAGTTTCTACTATATTCAACCTAGTGAGGACTCAAATACAACTGGAAAGGACCGGTCTTAGCAAAGTAAGGGATGCCAGCTCATCAAGAAATGGGTGAAGCTGTTTCCAAATCACACGGCATTTTGCCTGTTTGTAGTTAAATACGGGTTTTTATAACTAGCCAAATGACCCTCAAATCCTCTTCATGTGGGGCCTGAGAAGCTGACAATCTATCAATCGTGGCTATCCTCAGTGCTGGCAAAAAGGCACTCTATAAAGTAGCCTTATGTAGCCTTATGTACTTTAGGCGTAGTAGTATATTCAAATGTCCTTAAAACATTTCCTCTCAAATAAGCATACTTTTTATTCGTTACTACGATATATTTTATTAGCTTAAAATTTGGGAGGATAAAAATAACAAATGTTTAATTACAAACTAAAAATATTGAGTTTAACAGGTGAATGAACTAATGATAGCAGAAAATAGTTTATTTACAATTGCGTTCGTTTTCAGAACAAAGTTAGAAGTTTCCATTGTAGGCTACCAAACCCCTTTCGTGTTCTCGGAAAAGATGATTTCCGACAAGGAACGTATGAGCTACCCCAAACGCAATTTAGCAGTAAAAATTTCGCGTGAATTAGCAATGAAGTGACCAAGCATGCGTTTGTATAATTTAAAATCTTATGTCCAAATCACAAATATATTGCTAATAATGACCGCATTCCCTGATTTTCAAAAAAGCGTCTCTTACCTTTAAGGGCGTCATAGCCCTCACTAGTAGTTGAATGTTCTGAAAAACGACAAAATGATGGTTCTAGATGTTGATGACGATGATGAATGTAGGAGACAATTTTGCGGGATGAGCAATAATTTGGTGTCGGTAGAGGCCAGACACAGACATCACTAGTGACTCCAAAAATGGCTTTCGATTAAATGTACTATGTGGCTTTTACAGCAAATGATTTACGATAGATCTTTTTTTAATTTTCAAAAGTGATTTATTTATTTAATTTAGCCTCGAGTAATGCTACTAGCCAAACTGCGATGGGTCAAAATGTGTCTGATATTGGAAGTTCAGTCATGTTTGTCATAAGGTTGATTTATATAATAGAAATAAGCACCATTAATAAATTTTGGATCATTTTATAATTAGTACTCAAAACTGTGCATAGAAATACCCAAGATGAATATATTAATCAGAATAAGGCGTATGTCAATTTAAATCTCGCAGTTATTCACTTTGTGCTTTCATTTGTAGTGCATTTTGCCACTTTTAAAGCCCTTTCTCATTCGAGATGAAGAACGAAGGAAATCCAGTCAAAATGAAAAACAAAGTGGCAGAAGTTTGGTATATACGAGGAACATTTCTCTCTGCCACTTCTTATTACCATTCATTTATTTTTTCTAATGAAATCGGCGAGGCTTTTTGCAATTTCTGCAACCAGCTCAGTTTGCAATGACCAAATTGGTGGATATGAACCCAAGCTACACACAGCAGCTTTGACAGAGCTCAAGGATGGCTCGTTTTCATGGTTTAGATATTTATACGAAGACTTTACTTTATTCATAAATAAATGCACATCATCTTCATCATCATCGCACTACCACTAATTCGGGTGACTATGCAATGGGCCAAAACTAAACAAGCATTTCTTTAAACTAATAACGATTTAATTTCGCTTCTAGAAAAAGTGCCCAATTATCAAATGCAAAATAGTGTTTCAAATCTTAACTAAATTCCAAAAGCGCCTTGAATTCATAAAAGTGAATTAATTGGGAAGTTCGAAGGTCATTGCAGCCGTCTTTCGTCTGCAAAGGGTCAGCATTTTCGAGTAATCCCAGCTGATCAATTATGGGTAAAATTTGAACTGATGGAAGTTGTCCTATTCAACTTTGATGGATTTGACAGAAGTCAACATAATCTTACTGCAATTTTGTTTTAACTGAAAAATAGCTTTATCGTGTTTTTTCCTTCAAATTTTAATTGGTAGAAATTAAAATTAAAAAAAAAGTTTAACATGGCTTACCATGTGAAGCATGGAAAACCATATTTTCGTTCAAATAGACAAACTGACTTGCGATTCAAAAATTACAGAAAATAACGATTGCCTTGCATACTTCCATGGAAATGAGCATTTTGGTCAATCAGGGTAACGTAGTCAAATGAGTCGTTCATAGTTTTTGACCTATAAGCATTTCTGACAGAGATATCCCCCATGGTTTCAAGCAGGATTGTTCGCTGTGCCAATGCGAAACTGTGTAGAATCTCGTCGGTCGTTCCTTCCCCCTTCGCTTCGAAAGGAGCTTGTTTCAGCGTGTCCATTTCATTGAGGCCGTTATGTAACGTGGTATACGCAAGTGCTCAATATTTTGCGATTTAGCTGGCGTGTCTCGAAGCTTAGACCTAGCGTTGTCATGTTAGCGTTCGTTTTGCATGTTTCAGTGAAACGATCTCTGACAGCTTATTGGGTGGCCATAGACTGCTACTAAATACCAGATTCCATTTACAGATACTCTCTATTTTTTTATAAATAAAGGCAACTAACAGTTACTTAACAGACAAGTAGTTTATAAGTATTGTGATGTTCTAATGGTCATTTCCACGTGAACTAAAAATTCATGCTGGGAGATAAAATTGATTGAATCATAGCTATTGAATAGCAAAATTATTAGATTCAATTAAATAGGCACACTCTAGAGACACAGTTGTTTGAGTATCATGCGCAATCCTATATATGCAATGCTGAAATTCACTTAAATTTTACCACACAAAACCCAAAATGAAACATAGTGAAGAAGTGCACATGGCTATCAAAGACATGAATCCCTTCTTCAGCTGTAGCATCATCGGAAGTAGGATTGATTTGCGCATTCTACTGAATCATGTTGCCACGAAATCGAATTTGCTCTTATGTCTACTTCATGGAGACATGAAAAAAATGCAAAATCGTAGTTGATAGAATTGCAATTAGCTCTAAAGACTATAAATAACAATAGATTTCTAGTATAATTGGGGTGACTATTATTCTGCTGGCATGCTTTTGCAGGTAGTGTGTTTTTATGCTCATGTGGTAAAATGTGAAGTCCATCTTCAAGTTGAAGTTATTTCCATTTTTAGAAGCTCATCTACGAATCCTCTAAAAAAGCTCTGATAAACACAACTAAATAATGGAGGCGCTATATTGCAATCTCGTTTTCCAAATGCAATTCTTCATGTCCTTAAGGCCAACTAACATATCTTTGAACTAGGCATCTATGAATGGTACTGTTCTCATTTCCATTCTTTAAATTCTCGTCTTTTGTTTTGCAGCGGTTTTCCTAACCTATGGGATGTTTGTTGCAATAGACGAGCATGGAGACCAGTGTGCAATTTTTAGCCTATTTATTGTATGCTGCGGCTTTCTGTACACTTTCCTAAGCAGTCTAATCAAGTATGGATGGTGCCTTAATGCTAAACATAATGCACTGACATCTTAAATGCAGACGTACAAATTGAATTGTCAAACTTTTTAAACATTTTGAACCTTCTGAGCACGGTATTAAACGAATAATTGTGTCGGTTAACTAAAATTTAAATCCAAAAATATCTTACGCTTCAAAAAAACGCAATGCCCGTTGCTTTTGATAGTCATTTCCGTGAAATTTCAGAGAAAGGATTATAAATTTGTTTAGCATTAACAAACTGGTTTTATTTAACACACTTTCTGCTAAGGCCTGCCGAGTCGAATAGATCTCAACACTTTTCATCAAATATGAATTTTTAATGGTTTGTTTATTCTACCTGAAATTTCTCACTTTATCGACCGCATTCTTCATATTCTCCTCGAACTTAAATAGCAAAAAAATTTAACAAAATCAATACATAAGTAATAAAATTAATAAACACTAAACAAATTTTTAAATAATGGTCGAAATATCAACTGCTTTTCTGGATTTATAATATTTTTTTAGTATACGAGGTATATCCTCAGCATGGTGAAATGATATATCTTAATTATATCATATATTCAGTTATATTAGGAATAAGGCCTTTTATTCATTTTATGTGTAGGTACAAAATAGATATCACAAAAGTATAACTCAACATTGCTAAAAATTCATATATGTTAATTGATATTATGTGTTACCACTGTTTTCGGAATTTAGAAAGCATATATTTTGGCAAGCTATTTGTCTCTCATATTAGGATGCGCCATGCTATAAAATTCGGGCTTTTTTAACAAGGGATCAGGGTCTTGAGGTCTTTAAGCAAAATCAAGTTCGATTGCTTTTGAGACTGGAATAATAGGAAAGATTAATTGCTAAATTTTAAATGCCTAGAGCTTCTTAGAGGGGTTCTATAGAGGTGTGCGAACAGGAATGTCTATTAGCATGGTATGACAGAAATTACTCGGAGGACCTCGTTTGACACAAAGGCAGTCACATAACTAGGTTTAAATGGCGTCATGCCACCACGATACTCTCCCTAGAGCGTTTGTTGTTTCAAAAGAAATGTTAGATATACAGCCAGTCGAGAGGGGGAGGTTGGAGATCGACCGCAACGTGTGTACAGGAGAAGACCGGAGAATACACGAGTATTTCGAGGGTGTTTAGTCGAATAAATCTGGAGAATACACGGTATAAGATAATAAAAGAAAAGAAAAATCCTGTTGTTTGTGAGTTGATCAATTGTGCTAACGTCCATTGGTCCCATTGTGTCAGATTGTTCATCGAGGATCAGTGAGTGGGCCAGTGGGAAGGGGCCTGATGCCGACGATTGGTTGAGTGTGAGTATCGTGGATCGATGTGTGCGGCGGTTGATGAGACTGGGCTCATCGATCCGGTAGAGATGCCGTTAAGCACGGAATCGAGAGGTTAGTAGCAGTCTAAATAAGATAGTACGTGTGTCTTAGGCTTGCGTCGAAGAGAAACAACGAGGAATGAGGGATATGCAGAGGACAGTACCATTACTCCAAAACAGCTTGAGGTGAAAATGGTTGGGTATTGCAGCCTCTTCGGAAATTTAACTATGGTAGAGAACTTGTAGTGTCTGTGCGTAGGTGAGGAGATGTGGAATCTTCATTTACATTAATTTGAAGAATAAAAAAATTGGTTGGTATATATGTATGTGTGATAGTATTTAAGCCTACAGAGCAAAATGCATAAATTTTCATCAATTACTTTTATTGTTTCCAAAAAGGGATTCTGATGCAGCGATATAAAAAATCTTTTAATGAATTGAAACTATTCTTAAACAGGCTACTTAATGCATTATATATCAAAGAATTGATGTTTTGGAGCGAAAATTTGTTGATTTTAAATACCTCAAGTGAATAATTTGCCAACTGCATATCTATTTCGTTAAGCAGTTAATATTTACAGGTGCATTTCAACACGTAACGGTCTCATTATATATAATATGTTAAATATATATATAATATATATTAAAAGACCTATTTTACTACGCTGGAAAAAATACCGGTTTATCTAATTTATAAATGGTATTACAAAATTTGTATTTCTATATTTTTGATTACCCGTCTTCGACATCAGTTAAGGTGACTTGATTTGAGAGGATTTACATTAAATTAGAAAATATATTACAAGAAAAACGCTTGTTTTCATGGGACCATGAGACATCTCCAAAAACCTCCATGGACAAAGGAAAATTTCAGAAAATAGGCAAGTCATAGCGATCAACGGAACTTTCACTTACCGATAATGCAATATAGGAACTGTGCTTCTGTGGAAGCCCTTTTACATTTTTTCTCGTTTAAAAATGCTAATAAAAAACCGATTTATTTAATTAAAAATTGACTCCTTTTCAGTGATTGACGATAAGATCTTTGCTAAACTTTGAGTGAAATTTTGACAATCTAAAATCATGACTACTTTTAAACAAATTATATTTTTGAAGATGGCTGAATAATAACCAGAATTTTTATAAGAATTAGCCTAAAGCTATAGATTCTTGTTCGAAATATTACTGTGTTATATTTCCAATAAAGAAAGAAGTGAGTACTTTTTTAGCAGGAAAAAGGAGCATTTTTTTCGGTTTATATATTATCGGGATATTACCTTTGAAAGAATCCATCTAATTAATTAGCAAAGAATATCAAATAAATTCGACAAATGTTCTATTGTTGTATAAAACGTTTAATTCAATTAATTTTTTAATTGAAGAGTAAAATGTTTTATTTAAAACTGGCGAACCTAAAAATGTTTGATTGCATCTTCTTATAAACTTACTAAAACGGAGTTCCATCTTTGACAATGCTAAACATTATGACAAACGTTGTAGTTCTGTGATCCAATTTTATTAATATTATGCATTAATGTAATGCAGTACATAAAAAATTGAATAATATGTAATTAATGGACTAAAAATTCAGCGTATTTACAGGAAAATGAGTAAAAACCTCAAGCGTTTTAAAGTATCGTAATTTATTTCGAAATTGGCTATTTACCTTGCAAAGGGAAGAGTTTAATACAAAAATGTAACGATTCATTCCTAGTAAGTAAACAACTCTAACGTAAATATGGCTTTTGTATTTGTCCATCTATCTATATGTGCATTATGAAATTAATGTTTCTAACGGGTTCTCGATTTTATTAAAAAAGGGTTTTAAAACTTTTTGCAACGCATGCATTCTTTTGGAAAAACAATTAATATGTAAGAATGTGTTGCCTTGATAATTTTTATTTAGAAGAAAAACCTACCCTTTTTCCTTACTAACAAAATCTCTTTAGTAATTTAAAAAACCCGTTATATTATTTTTAGAACTGAATTCTGCGACTCTAGTGGCTTTTTATACAGCCACCATAATAATATGTTTAAAATGCGTACTTAAGTTATTTCATCAGGTAATATGCAGTACCGTTTTATTAAAATTTAAGAAATGGACAGAATTTCGATGTAAATTTACTAAATTTTACTTCCCTTAATTACCTTCGAAATTCTTATAAAGTGCAGGATATCGCATAAAACGAACTCGATAGTTTTATCATGATTTCTATGAGCAATGAATTTGATTTACTACACTACCCACCTTCAAAAAAAAGGAAATTTACGTTAATTCTTTGCAGTAGGTGAAACAGTGATGTTTTTATCATACATATCACTGGTAGTATATGTATTGTGTTTGAGAGCTATCCATGATTAATTTTATTTTCATACCTAGGAGAAAATTACGCTTAAAAAACGAACAAATATGGTCTAAATTCACATTTAACAAAATCTCACATAACAGCTGAGTGGTTTAATTAACTTTGCTAAACTAATATTTTTAGAAATGATATGCACAGCGTCTATTTGTTTAAATTTACATGCATTCAACATAAAATATTCCATTTACATAATCAAAAATAAAAAGAACATAGATTTCCCAATTATTTATTGTGTTTCCAAAAAAGAAAAGAATTTTAACTATAAATCTCCCTAAACACATGCATTTAAGGAGAACACTTAATCGTTTTTAAAAAAACTATTTTAGAAACAAACAACCAGCAATTGTTAATATAATAAATTAATGTAGCAATTTGAATAAAAATGCGGTACTCAGACAGATTAATGAATACAAAAGGGCATTTTTATCTCCCAAAAGTTTTACCGAATTCTGGATTTTGTAATGTCACACCTCTTCGACAGATGAAATACCTTATTTCCGAGTAATTGAAGCACATTTATTTCAATTAGCATGCCTCATACATAAGCCCACGTGCTATAATGTCTTCCACAATTAGTAATTTAATCCAATAGTTCAACCAGAGTAACACTATAGTGTTTATGGGTTGCACTGATGTGGATGCTGATTTCAAGGACTAGGACAAGGACACGAACGAACCAATCAGAGTTCGCTTAATCACGATTTGTACCCAGTCACAATAAGTGGTGTACATAAAATCGTACGACGGCGTGCAGACGGTGTGCACACCTCACTCATCCTCTGTTAGTTTGTTTCTCCTATTACAAGTATATACTTCTACCCTTCGTTTTCTCTTTCCTAGGATGCCTTTGGGAGTTCTTTAATGTGATAATCAATTCGCCACAATAGAAATGTTTTATAACATCCTCGTTCACATTCTTCGTTTAATTAATACCAGGTTGACTGAATAAGCAATATTTTTTGAACAAAAATAACGTAAAAGTATAGTTTAAATAATTTAAAACTCCACATGTAAAATGCGCATTTAAGCTGGTTTGTTGGAAATGTGTACCCACACACCAAGCGAATGAAATAAAAAGTGTTTCTTTAAAACAAGCAAATGAACTTTTTTCAAAAAGTTGACACTTAATTTTTATTTAATTTTTATTTTTGTTAAAATATTTTTTAAAAAACCCACAGCACAATAACAGCATTGGGATTTATCGAAGCCACTTTATTTATATAGTTTTGCATAACAAAATGTAGTTTTGCTAACGCAGCTTCATGCAAAAAATTGTGGTTTTCCTTTCAGGATAAAATTACTCATACAATATATACATCTTAATCATATATATTAAGGCAAGTTTCGAGTTTGAAGAATGGGATTTTTCTCAGTTTTATTGCATTTAAAACTGAAATATGAGACAGGATATCACTTTGTAGAATAGCAATGTAACCACCTTTTCGGTTAAGGTGGTGGTGTTTGTATTGATTCTGGCTGGTGCTGCGCATCCGGAGTTGATGCAGTCATTGTTATTGTTTAAATTAATTGCAAGAAGTTTCCACTCCTTCGATAGTCGTGGTGGTATCCACGTTGTCCATAGTTGCGATGGATTAAGTGGTGTCTGCGTATGTGGCGCTCCTGTCACTTTTCTTGTACGTTCTTCCTGATGCTTTCTCTTCAGTTACTCAGTTTGCTCTATTTCGGTATGCTGCACCATCACCGGAGTAGGTTGCTCTAGTAAGTAGTAGGTTGCACAGTAGTAAGTGGCAACTGCGGTGATGGTTGCGGGGTGGTTGTTCCAGAAACATTGTTGGCAAACCTATTCCAGCTTTTGGAAGAATCAATTTTGGAAATTATTAAACTGACCGACTTTGAATGAATATCTTGACAAAAAAACATTCGCGTCTTTGATAGACGACCCCATACCGTTAAGAAAGCGGGTCGTAAAGTCTGCTTTCCTGACTGATTGCAATATTGAAACACCAGTCCTCCTACCGCTAAATCATACTAACGTTTCCAACAAAGGTTCAATCTACATGGCCAGTTTCCCCAAACCAAAGAAAATGAAGATTCCACACCTTTCCACTTAGGCTTCGATTTAGCTCTTTACTCAAATTTTATTTCCGAAGTGGATGCGATACTCAGCCATCTTCACCCAAAGGTTACTGTCCGCAGGATATTCCTCACATTCCAAGCCGTTTCTTTTCAGCTCAACGTTAAGACGCAGGTTCTATCACATTTAGACTGTCTTCGAACCTCCTAATTACATGCTTAACGGCATCTCTACCGAACTGATGAGCCCAGTCTCCTCAACTGTCACACACGTCGGTACACGATGCTCACACTCAATCGATCGTCGGCAACAGGCTCCTTCCCACTGGCCCAATCACTGATCCTTGATGACCAATCAGACCCAATCGGACCTACGGACGTTAGCCTATTTGATCAACTCACAAACACCTGCATTTTTATTTTCTTTTTCTGTGTATTCTCCCGCTTTCTTTCGGCACAGCCCCTTCGAACTACTCCTGTCTTCTATCGTCTTCTCCTGAATACACGTTGCGGTCGCTCTCCAATCGCCCCTTCTCGACTGGCTGTTTATCGAGTGTCTTTTGCACGGACAAACGCTCTATCGAGAGTATTACAGCGGCATGAAGACAGTTACACCTAGTTGCCGGACTGCCTTTGTGGCAAACCAGGTCCTCCGAGTCATTTCGATCGTACGCCGCCAGTAGACGTTCCAGTTCGCACACCTCAAAGAAAACTGTGCGATTAAGGCCTTCTAATATTCCAATTTCAAAACCGATCGTACTTAATTTTGCCTTTCATTCCTTGTTGAAAAAGGACAGACTTTTATAGCATGACACGCACTTATATGAAGGCCGAATAGCTTGCCAAAATATGAGTTTTTAAATTCCCGAAAACAGCGGTAACGCATGATATTAATTAATATATATGAATTGTTAGTGGGGTAGTTAGATATTGGTGATGTCTTGTATTGTATTTACACATAAAATGAAACGATGGCTTCTTTTCATAATATAAATGAATATATAAAATAGCCAAGATATATCAGTTCTTCATAATCAGGATATACATCGTACAAGAAAAAAATATAAATTCAGAAAAGCAAATCATATTTCAATCATTATTTTAAAAATAATTTTGTTTAAATTTGTATTTATTCATTTATCTGAAATTTGCTTGCCTTATTTCACGGAAATGTATTTTAAAACCATAGACATCGCGTTATGTTGAAATGCAAGATATTTCTAGATTCAAATCTGAGTTATCCTACGCACTTATTCGTTTAATACTGTGTTGGAAAGATCTAAAATGTTTACAAATTTGACAATTCAATTTATACGTCTGCGTTTAAGGTGTCAATCCATTATGTTTGGCACCGAGGCACCGTCCATACCTGATGAGATTGCTCAAGAAAGTGTATATAAAGCTGTAGGATACAGTGAATAGCCTAAAATTACACACTGATCTCCATGCGGGTCGTTCGCAACAAACATCCCAAAGGTTTAGCAAAAACCGCTGCATAACCCAAGACGAGAATTTAAAGAACGCAATTGAGAACAGTAATATTAGGACATGAAGAACTGCAAATTGGAAACGAGAATCCAGTATATCGCCTTCATTATTTAGTTGTGTTTATCAGAGCATTGGTAGATCATTTGCAGATAAAATTCTTAAGATAAAATATCTTTAACTTGAAGATGGAATTTACATTTTGCCAGTTAAGCATGGAAACACAATACCTGCAAGATCATACCAGCATTAAAATTATGTATATCTAATAGATTTCCAAATATAAATGAATAATTATAAGTATATATCACACCATACTAATATCATATCATGAATTTAAGTAGATCATATTCTTATTGCATTTCAGGAATTTCGGTTAAAAACAATTTGCTAAAGACCTTACAGAGCCAGCAAATGAAATGCTATCGAGTTTCTTAATTGGAAGTCTGTCCAATTCGTAAATGCGCATGATTACCGAAACCGCAGAGGTAGAAGTGCTTGTTTGAATTCCATGCAGATCGATGGCGATAATATTGCTGTAAATTGAAAAACAACAAAAACGTGCGTTATTTCTATATATTTTTAATAGCAGCATCAACAATGAGAGTAGACGGGTATATTTTTTGTAATAATTTCACGTTATTGATTAATTGTCTTTAAGGACATTCAGATTATTAAAATGTTTTTCAGTTCACAAAAATTTTGACATAATTTTTTGGCAAAAGTATAAATACCAGTGATTTGCCTTTAAATTGTTGACGCTTATCAGCAATTGTAATTCATGATTAAAAATAAATTACTATTATTTTTATAAATATCATTATTATTGAGTGCAGCTTAGAATAATTGTCCATGACAATAAAATATCTTACGAACTCATAATACATACAGAGTTCAGGGTATAATTTTCCCACCTAATGATTCGAAATTCGTGTCTAGTTGATTATCATGACTACTAGAGCATTCTAATGAGAGACATCATATTTTTGACTTCAATTATTGCTAAACCGTCTCACAAACTTTACTGCATTGTGAAGCAGCATACCGGGTGTTTAATTTAATTAAAGCAGATACAATGAGTAGCATCGTAAATTTTACTTAATAAATATATGTAAGAAAAAAGTGTTATGGTTCTTCATTCGGTCTTTACCTGATTTAAAAACTTGAAAAGTATAATTTAATAATCTGACTGTTTATTAAGTCCCAACTTGAAAAAAGTATAGTGACCACTTAATTGTTTCATAATTGCAAATTTTCTTCCCCATCAAAAATAGAAAAACAGAAGTTATTATTGTTTTAATGGTAAGTGGTGCTTATATTTATCCATGCCCATTATAAGTGGCAAGTGACAATTACTCTTCAGTTAAGGCAGAGTTGCAATCAATCGAATTGAATGCCTCGTGAAATTCGGAGAGAAGTGTGTCCTTCAGGGATTTCAGGTGGGGATTTTGGGGAGGATACACCTCGAATCGAGTAAAAGCGATTGAACTTATTCAGAATATTTTAAGCGTTTTAAATTGCTGAAACCGCACATCGAGGTGGACCACGAGACGTGTCACGTTAACCTTTAGCACAGGCCTGTTAACTGCAAGACTGAAAGGCAGTGATCTAAAAGAAAAAGGAAATTTGAGTATTCAGATCTCTTATTTTATCGATGACCCAATAGCAGCACTGGTTGCTGAATTACTACTCATTTTGGCTTAGTAGCAGCAGCAGGAATGGCATCTCCTTGTTGTTCCTCTGACAGCGCCCAGCTGCCACGATTA
>JAUOZQ010000866.1:0-22190 GCA_030710315.1 Anomotaenia brevis
TGCTGGAAAGTAAATGTTCATAAAACAAATTAATAAAAATGTCCCGTTATACAGGGAATAAATAATCGTATGCAAAAATTAAATGGAAATTAAAGATTTTTCGAAACACTTCTTGGAGTGGAATAAAGACGTTTTTACGCCTAGAATTTCTTATTCACTTGTGAAGTTTGATTTATTTAAATACTTTAAGAAGTTATCAATTTGCTCTAAGATCACCATCCCCTGAGCGCCTTCATAACCTTGTCATTTGATAAGCTGGTGTTACAAAAAAATAAATTTTGAAACTTTGGCAGTGTTGAAAAGAATGTCCCGATGAATGAGACGAGACATTATAATGGCTTAGCCTCCAGTCTTTTCTGATCAGATACTTTAGGGTTCATTATGTCAACAGAATAAACAACGTGTTCTCGTGACTGAGTAAATCATACCTTGACCAGCAATGCCGTTGCTTTTGTGAGCTGTCTTAATGTGCTTTTTGAGGTAACACTGAAGAAGAAAGGACTTCCCACATTGATCACATTTGTGGGGCTTCAGTTCTGCAAACGCAAGAGTGAAGTAAGTTCATTAAAACACTTTATAGCACCATCAAAGATTGTTTACTTAAAAGAAATGTATTCGGAATTTAATGGTTGTTAGGATTAAAATTTAAAAATGATGAGTGCATGTTCAGCGAACGATGCAAGTTGTATCCTGTGAGTAAAACTAAATCTAATTTTATTTACTGCATATATTTGAGAGTTTTTTTGATGTTGTGGATGAAAATAACTGCACATGAGCAAACGTACTTTTGTGAGTGATATTAACGTGGTAATTCAGGTATGACCTGTAAGCAAATGATCGTCCGCACACCTCACAACTAAATTGTTTTATTCCTGCAAATTCAACGCAAAACGTCTGTGAGTGATGTGATAAAATTACCTCTAAGAGGGGACCTTGTGGCAAGAAAGAGCACAAATGGAAGGTATAGGAGGAGTTATTATTTACCTTTGTGAAATGCATTGATATGGGTTCAGAGATGAGCACTTTCTGCGAACATTCTACCGCACTGGTCGCATTGAAACCGTTTCATTTCTATAAATAACAAAAGGATAGTATACTCCAATCGACAGGCGAGAAAGACACAAAAATTGTAGAAATTTTATATTAAATTAATCTTAAAATCTGCCTTCTTTAGTTTTTTGTTTCCTGGACCGATATCCAAGTGCCATTCATTATTCCTCGTTTCCAGCATTTAAATCTTTGTCATCGGTTAATAGAAAGCCATTCAGCAACCTGAGTTAGATAAAATCTCCATTAGCTGAGTCGTGCCTTGAAAATTAGCTCGCAATTCTCTGCCTGGCTTTAGGATTTACCTAGAATCTTTATTGTCATTAAAGTTTCAAGATTCTTATTGAATAAAAAGCTATATATAATAAGGGTTATCCAAAGCAATGTAAAGACCTTGAAAAATCAACTAAATATTATTCATTGTGGTGTAGTTCAATTCCTAAAGAGTCTCGGCTGTTAATTCATTTTCCACGAAGTAAAATCACTGGTTCGTTGGATTACCAAAAAATGGCAAGCCAAATTATCTTGACTAAACACCAGCCGTATCTTACGGTTGAGAGAAGTTAGTGGCCTGAAAAAAATGCTTCTTTCTCCTGTCTATAAAGATAAGGTGAACTGTGACGATTCGTCAGTGAAATTAACCACTATATCCACTGCTCAATGAACCAATTCTAGAGGTTTCTACTCCGTTTCTCTAAATGCTTTGAAATATTTGGCTTTGACATCATAGGTTTCCTAATTGCGGATTTTCTGTGGTAGAATCCGGATCTGAGGCTCCTCACGAAAAATAACAGTTTTGTGGAACCTCACCTCTGTAGCTGTTCGTTAAGCTCTGCAGTGATTTTAGGCTTTCTTTCAATTCCACTTAGGGTCTGATGGCGTTTCTCAGCCAACAAATTCAACCTGTGGACAAACCTGTGCTTTGCCGAGGTCGACGTTTTTCTCCCCTTTCGGAGTTTATTATTAATTTTAAGATCGTACCTCATGAAATACCAAGCGTTAGGGTAGTTTCTGTAACTTTAGCGTTTGTCATATGAGCACCAACAATTTGGCCTCTTTAGAAGTGCCCGTTGTATAAAATAATAATTGATTAAGCAGATGTTTCTAAAAACAGTAATATTCGGCAAACATCAAATAACTAAATTGATAACCAAAAAGAAGTGATAATATATCAGCCTTGATTGCTCATAGCTGGTTTCAAAATTATGATGCAAAAACGTTAGCTGTTTTCCGCTTTGTTCGTCCTCTGAATATGATATAGGAATTATAATTGACAGTTAAGCCTCTTACTTTCGTGAACTTTCTCCAGGTGTCTTTTGAGGTGGCATTGTTGGGAGTAGCAGCCCCCACACAGGTCACACTTGAACGGTTTCAGTCCTGCGAATTCAGTGATGTGTAGTCCCACCAGGTTATTCAAAGGTAAAAGTAATGGAAATCAGCCTCTACAAAGCGTGCTAGCTAAATTCAAGTTTTCGATTAAAAAAGAACCAATAAATAATTTTTTACGATTCCAGTGCTGTTTTGCAAGTGAGCCAAATGATACATTTAGCTTCCATATTAAGGTAGCGTTTTTTGAACTGGACAGCATTAACAAATTCTAATCCTTCACAGTAGTTGCAAATAATATTCAGTTTGAGCTTTTCTTTGTGAGCAACACACTCCAGGGGTGGAATTTGTTACGCAACTCCAGGTTGCGGCGGATTTAGAGAGTATTCATAGTGAAAGTTCCAAAAATAAGTGGATTCAAAAGAGAAAACAAAAACAGTTGCTTACCTCTGTGAACCCTATCCACATGTTTTTTCAAGTTTACTGCTCGAGGAAACGACTTTCCACATTCTTCGCACTTGTGCGGCCGTAGTCCTGGGAATTTGATAATAAATTTGTTTAAAACACAACGATGAAATAAACTAAATAAACATGACAAATAGATGGAGCAAAGTTGCATGAAAGGTCCATAACACAAGTCGCACCATTAAAATGTGTGAGTATTCAGTGATTGGCGGCCTTATTCACATGGATTTGAACAAGAAAATGCACATAGCATTTTCCCCTTATCCTTTTGTAGGCGAAACAACAAAACTGAATAGAAACGTAGAATTACTTCTAGCACGTCTTGTGAACAAACCAGCTTGAGTGCAATTATACTAGGATCCAACGGTTGTCCACAATTTCTAACAATTACACTCTCGGCTTCATTAAGTATATGAGTTCAGTTGAAGTTAGAGTGAAATGATTTCTTCAAAAATGAGAGACCTGAGAGTGTAACCTTGAGGTTTAAATCAGTCAATTGCTTTTGACTATTCCACTTTTCTCTCCAGTTCAGTATCACGTAACGCACGCTTTGGAGATAACACTAACTAAAACACATGCTATATATCTACTTATCGGGTCAACTCTCATGGGCCCACCTAAATCATTGATCTCTAGTTCCAAAATATAGACACAATAAGTATGACTCATTCCACAAACTCATGCTCTACAAACGCCTTTAACCCGAGTACATTCGGTTACGATACACCAATTCACGAGGGTGAAAGCTTCCCTCCTAGCTTGAGAAACCCCGACTTGTCCTAGAAGTTTCATTTTCTGCTTGTTATGGAATTCCTATGTGCTCTAAGAACATGCCAGAGACGGCAGGGTTTTCAGAGCAAGGACAGATGGCAAAACTCAATTAGAAACACTCTTTATCTGCGTCAGGAGGAAAGTCACTAGCCTATGTGCTCATGACTAGCCATATTCGAACCCCCGGTAGGTATATACAGAAAGACAGCCTGTTGTTAAGCAAGGAAGATACAAACTTATTCACGCAAAACTCATGCAGTGACGTAAGCAGAGTAAGGCCTCCAACGCATCCATGGACGACAATGTAAATAAAAATTGATCTCCATAGAGTAAAAATATTTAGATTCATAGCTTTTACATTAAAGACAAAATGAAATAGAAGCTTCAACAAAATAGGATCTCCAAAAATAGGATATTTCTGTTTTATGTATTCTACTGACGTGATAATAACCATTATACATATTTTTGTAAGATAAATCGAGTTCTTACATACCCTCATGGAAGCTACGAATGTGAGAGTTGAGAGTTTTACGGGACGCATATGCCCTGCCACATGTCTCGCAAAAGTAATTCTCTTCTTTTAATATAAAAATATCCATCTATAGAAACATTTTGAAAACGCAGAACCATGACAATTTCGTACCCTTATCGGGAGCTGTATTATCTGATTCTGTTCCAGAAGACTGTGAGTCATCACCACCACCTTCATTTTCTTCCTCCTTCAAAGTGCAATTCTGAGTGACCTGAGTCCACTCTTCTTCAGGTGAATCTTCTGCTTCGGGTTTGATTTCCATCATTAAGCTAAGAAAATTTGAATTTGATTTATGGCTTCAATTCACCAATATTTGTGTACTTCGATCTCTTTTCGAAAGAAATGAGCTAACTCACATGGATTGCTGAGTCGTAATTCAGGAGTGAGAGGAGACGTGTGCCTGTGAGGGCAAGCGCCTAAAACGAAGGGTGTGATTTTTGGAGGTGAAATATGGGCTGACCAAATTCTTTGGTCAACAGCTGGACCAATGAGTTTTGGGGTCAATGCACGCAATCAATGATTGGCTTGTAAGGTTGGTGATTCATACGCTCTTAGGATGTCAGATCACCGAAATTTCACTTTTAATTGAAGATTAAATCATCAATGTACATTGCTTGATCATCTATGATCTCCTTCCATCTATCAAGAAGCATTTATTGCCTTCACGATTGCGAAATTCTATTGCTTTTGACTATTCGAGAACTCACAAATGTCAGTTTTGACCTCTTTCTTAGATGCTACACAAGCTTTCTTCAAAGCCGGAGGACAAGGTAGACAGAATAACTTGCATCTTGAGATGATTTTTCCTGTTTGGGACTCTTGCCGCATGACCCCTTTTCGGTTCACTAGAGAAGGTCCTTTTGCTCCCTAATACTTGCCTCAAACGCCGCCTTTGTCGACGGTGGATTTGACCATTAAATGGTGGTATTAATTCGAAGTGGATTATTCATTGGCGAACACACCAAAATGAAATAAAAGAACACATTATCCATAAAGTTCCATCCTCGGCACCTATGGTAATAATCTTTTTTTCCCTTAGGGAAGCCGCTACTGTCTATGACACTTAGAATTTCGTTAAACAATATCCATTTTTCATCTCCGGTCACAAGTCTTTCATCAAATAAGAGAAAAAGTCGGCGAGAATGAAGAGAAGAGCCGAGATCAAGATTTCGACAATTGAGTTTATTGTTTTAAGAATTTCCTGATGAGGTGCCCATTTTCGCGATTTTGATAATGTCGATAAACGGTTATGTGGTTGAAACTAAGCCTATATTTTAACTGCAATTCAAATGATACAATAGGATAACATTCTGCAATGGCTCTTTTGAGATGCTGTTTATCATAAAAACTCAACACCCACAACAAACCCTTTCAGGTCAAGCTGGTTCAGAGCTCCATTAGAGCCAATTTTAACCCCTGACATTCAAAACTGAGTTGAAGTTAGTCCATTTTATATCTATAAGCAGTCCTTATTACCCATCGAAGTTGTTTGAGGTAGTGGAAATATTTGAGAAAGTAAACTAAGAGAGGCGTTGCCCAAGAGAGTTGCCCATCGAACTTTTATAGGATGTTAATTAGAGTTAGGAAAATCGGCTGATATCAGGGCACAGAACGCCACTTCATGATGTGCCATACTAAATAATTCGGGTTATATCTTTATTACTCTCGGTCTAATATCGCCAAGGTAATAAATGGATAGATGGCCCTACTCACACAACAGTTTATTGCGAATTGCTAAGAAACAAGCGCATTTCCAAAGTTAAGCAAATCAACCTCGATGGATCTAATTGTTTTTGAATTTATTCAATCATCATGTGTCCATCATTTGAATTGGGATCTCAAGATTCAGCTGACTTATTTTGCCTTAAATATGGCTTCGTAGCAAGGGTTCACTTCAATTAATCTATGAAAAATCGGAATGAGGGTCTACATTCCTCAACCCTCCGTCTGTTAATGTATTCCCGTTTATAACACTATATGAGTGCTCTATATAAATCAAAACCTCTTGACGTGCAAAATGGCATATTAGAGTAAATATTTGTAGACTCTAATTTGTGGTGGGAAATAAATGTTTCAGGTAATTACACTTTGTGCGTTAAAGGCGAAAATTAAAAAAAGGATTCACAATTTTGCAAAAAAATTAACGCAAATCTGCCTTTTTCTATCATTGATTATTCAGTTTAAGGTTTTTCCAAACTGAAGCACCATGTTTTGCTATAACGTTGTGCCTCTAATGATATCCGTTGTGGGTGTATTCGACTGTTTTTGTAATATGGATTTCCTTGGGAACGGGCCTAAACGTACCTGCAAACTGACAACAAACAGTGTTGAAGAATACTAATCCAGTGCTCGTCATCGCGATCGGAGACAAACTTCATGTTTTCAAACACAACTGTATGATAGGACAATGTTCCTATGTGGAGGAAATAGGAGTTGACGTTTGACGCTACGCGAAACCACTTTAAGATTTACTGTACCTCGATGAATGAAAAGTAATCGCGATAGCTGTTTGTCTTTTTCTCCATTTTTGTATAGAAATCGTGTGACGGATTTGCTCACGAACCAAAAATGCGATCTCCGCAAACGTTGCATGTGATGACCCCAAACTCGCTGTTTAGAACCTTCTGCATTCTCCGTAAGTTGCCTCTGCTTGATCCAAAATTATCAATTTTTATTAAAAACCTTAAAATTTTAGTCAAGAGCAACTGCAGTGAGTTTTTTTTAACAAATTCATTTGTTTTGTGATGTTCAGCATTATTACCTTAGTGTCCACACTTTTGTCCAACATGACTGTGGTTAGCTTTCCATTCGCCCATTTACCCCTAATCGACTACTGAATTATCGAATTATTGAATATTACACTATAAAATTAATAAGACACTTCTTTATTTGCACACAGAAGTTTCTATTGATATTTCTTCACCACCTGCGTCAGCTCTGTTTTCTATTTGAAAGGCCATTTCATAAGCCCAGCATAGCCAAGATCGCTGACTTAAATGAGAACTTCGTGCTTCAACCAGAACCACACATTCTACTTATTTGTGACAAAGACATGCAAATGGGGCCAGTATTTTACCTGGATTACGAAACATTCAGCTGACAGAAAGGCCCAAAATTCATTGTTGTTTAAACCGCACAAAAGCATACTTCGGTGTTGGTTCGCCAAGCATTGGGGGTGAAGGCATTCATAAGCTGAATTTATTGTCAGTCCATTAAGACACTACCTAAGAAATCATTATCTACTAAAATTACTCCTTCAAGCACCAAAGGCCATCAAAGAGCGCCATCTAAGACTAAGAAAGGAGACTAAGTACAGAAATGAACTCAATGCAAACCTATAGACAATAACAAGCTCGGATGTCGTGTATATATAATATAACTGAACGTGTAAAGCGTCTGGTTTCTATTTTTCTGATGAACTAAGTAAATTATTACTATCGCATTATATAATTAATATTAATATATTCAATTTCGGTAAATGATACATAATTAATAAACAATTATAATAGCACTGCTTTCATAAAAATTCACTAATTATAGCTTTAAGAATATTTATGCAGGAGATAACCTGTCTCTTTTAATCACGATTAATGATAAGCCCAATAAAAATTATTTTTCTTCTACGTACAATTTTTAGCGATAAATTAAAAAAACAATCTATTGCATCTTCTAAATGTAAAAATAAAAAACAACTACTACGTGACAAGGATTTGAATTAAAATAAGTAAATTCGATGAAACCAAAATATTGGACTCGCAACGAATATATTATTTATTAAGAGATAATATATATGTACATACATATGCATTTAATACTATCTTGATTCAGTTGCGCGTGGTAAATCCAAGGTAGGAGGAAATATTTGTTATTATTAGAATAAAGATGTTTTCCTGGATGGGCTGTTTCTCCACTTGAAGTTCTTTTGGTCACAGTGGCCTTATCTGTGCAAGTGATCATCAGTTTTTGTTGCCTCTGGTGGAAGATGTGGTGCTGTTTCCTTTGGTCTTAGCAAAATGCACCAGCAGTCTTACTCAAATAATATTTATCTGCAACAGCGGCAATTGTATATAAACAAGTTCTCCTTATTTTTTATGTATTCTCTTATTATTTTGTGATTTAGTAATGAACTTAAGCATTGAATTTTAAATGGTTTTTATATAGCAAAACACAATATTTGCATTGAAAAAACATAGGATGTTGTTCAAAAATATAAGAGGCTCTCACTACCTGAGTCAGGAATAATGTTTTGTGTGGTGAGATATTCATTCAAAGTGGGTCCGTTTAATAATTTCCATGATTTATGCCTCCAAACACTATCCCAGGTTTACCAACAATGTTTATGGCACAACCACTCCCACCAAAACCACCACCACAGTTGCCACTTATTGTGGTGCGACCTAGTTCAACCTACTCCATTGATGGTGCAGCTTGCCAAAATAGAACGGACTAAGTAACCTAAGGGAAAGCTTTAGAAAGAACGTGCAAAGAAAGTGACAGGAGCGCCGCATACGCAGACACCACTTAATCCATCGCAAATATGACCAACTTGGATACCACCACTGCCATCAAAGGAGGGAGAACTTCTTCTAATTAATCCAAACAAAAACATGGACTGCATCAACTCCGGATCCGCAGCACCATCCACAGTCAATACACACACTACCACCTTAAACGAAAAAGGTGGTTGCATTATTATTCTAGAAAGTGATATCCTGTCTCATATTTCAGTTTTAAATGCACAAAAAACTGAGAAAAATCCAATGCTTCAAATTCGAAACTTGCTTTAATATTTGAGTAAGATTTATCTGTTGTATGAATGAATTTATCCTGGGAGGAAAACCACAATTTTTAACATTAAGCTGCGTTTGCTAAATTGCATCTTGTTATGCAAAACTAAAACTATATTTTGGATTCGTTTTGTGAATAACAAGAGTGAAAACAATAGAATTTTAAAAAAACGTAAGTGTCAACTATTTTTAAATGTTTCACCGGTTTGTATTAAGGAAACATTTTTTATTTCATACGCTTAAGGTGTGAGTACATATATCCAACAAAGCAGCTTAAATGTGTTTTAACGTAGGGTTTTTTGGATTATTAAAACTATATTTTGATATTAATTTCATTCAAAATATTGTTGCTTATTTAGTCAACCTGGTATTAATTTGACGAAGAATGTAAACAAGATTTCCAAAACGCATTTCTGTTGAGGTAAAGTGATTATCACTCTGAAGAACTTCCAAAGGCTTCCCCAGGTAAGAGAAAACGGAGGATGGGAGTACCCGTATCCATAAACACTATAGTGGTACTCTGGTTAGGCTATTGGAATAATTACGATGTGGGAAAGATATTAAAGCACTTGAGCTTATTCATAAGGCATGCTAATTGAAATAAATGTTGCTTTAACTTTGGAATAAGGTATTTCATTTTTAAATCAGCTACCCTGCATACCTCTGTGGTGACTGTTCATTGAAGACATCCAATGAATTGTACTGTGCGCTTGCATAAATTGGCATCCTCTAGTCGTAGGTGGTGAGAAGATATTAACAAGATATTAAGAAGATATTAGCAACATTTAACGATAACAACGTGCCCGTCGTTGTTGAGAATATAACGAAGAAGCCAAAATTTAGAAGTTTAATTTGCCGTTAAAATCAAATTGTTAAGGCAAATATCGAGGTCAAAATTACTACAACATCACTCGTGAGATGACACAACTGACCTATTTGCAAGTGCCGTTTTTCTGTTGGAATTATCACTGTTATATTTTTTATTTTTTTAAATGAGAATGGTGTACGATTTCTTGGTAGTACACAAATTCAAGACCATACTGATCCTTAAGATAAGCGTGTTGATGCAAAATCCTCACATATATTATTTGTGCTAAAAATTCATAAAAACCGGCTCACACAATTAACCTGTTTGTGGTAAGAACACCCTACAAACATAATTTCTGTGACGAAAATGGGACTAAAATGCTTTTTGCATATTTCTAAAGGGAAACCATGAGCGCATACACACGGGATAGCAGGTTCTGGGATACTGGCTAGAGTACCTCAATGATGCTATAGCTGTATACGATTATTTTATTAAAAGTCATTTATTTATTTGCTTGTTTGTTTACTTGTTTTGTAAAAAGAAATATCGTTTTTATATGTATATATTACTTGATTGTTTTAACTAGACCTATGGGTTTTTGTGAGAAATACCAAGTTGGGAGCAAGAAATTAAAATAAAGTAAGTTGTCTTTTGGATGGATTTGAATAGCTACGAAAAAGATGGGAAATTTCACTTTACGCTAACTGTTTTAATAATATGCAAACAACTATATTTTGGACGTTTTGTTTGCAATTTCTCTACAATTGACTAAAAACTGGCACAACAGACTGAAGATAACCGATTGCATTTCAGCTACTTCGATATGATAAGTAGTGACAATTCCAAGAATGCACCTAAAGCACGTAAATGATGGCTTGTAGAGGAGAGGGATTTAAATAAACGTTATACACGTCATCAACTATCAAAACTGATTTGTAGGTATATAGTTAATTGTTAATCCTAAAATATGTAAATAAATTGGAATTTTGCACAGTAATACAAATACAGCTCTGCACGGACTAGGCTAGAAAGTATATTATTTGATTTCCGATTTCTAAAAAAAGGATTCAACTTGTAAATCGCCTATAGAATTCTCAAAGTCTGTTAATCTCTATCTAAATTTGAAAAACAATCTGAAATAAAAACATATTATAAAATTTTCTTTCAAAGATGACAATGAGAGCAAAAAATGCTTAAAAATTGAAATATGTTAAGGAAAAAACATCTTTTACACAATCTTATTAATAATCAGCGATGTATTTTTAGAAAAACAGTTACGTAGAGGATACTGATAATTTAATGCACATTTAACATAACTTGAAAATTGTTAATGTTATAAGGCAAGGCATATTGAGGTTATCTTACGTGACTGATGGTATTAAAATGATTTCACAAAACCACTTTAAGCAGAGACTACGTAGCTCTAGAAAAATAAGATTGGTGATAATACAAGTCAGAAGAAATCGATATTTCAAATACAGCATTTGCACATGCAAACAGTGAACAAGGACACTGTTTTAATTTTAATAATAATTTTAAATTGAAATCGCTAGTACCTTCGGATCTGCTGCTTTCTTACAATCACGTTTTTTATCTTTCTCATCATTAACACAAAATATTTTGAAGATATTTAGGCCATAAAATAGGGCATACATCCGAACATTCTTGATTCAAACTCATTTACATCACATATAAATGTTGAGCAGTGCACAAGAGAAATTTCTGCAAATTACTCTGTTTTCAAGCTCACTTTTTACGTCTTTTTTAAATTTTGAAAGTGGTTATTTTATACAATCAATTATTTGTTTGGTTTACAATCACTGCAATTAAAACATTTGTCATGGTGTAGCAAAAACAAACTCACAATAAGGTATCATTTATACTATTAAATGAGCATGAGCCGATTTGTCATTTGTTTTAACAAACCGATCCTCTCTGATTTGCTAAAACTTCTTCCCAGCGAGGCATCTATGCAAAGTCAGTTGATTTAAATAGTAGCCTCGACTGAAAAAATTGTTACATTCAAAACGATAAAATCGAATTTTAATCATGAAATACATAAATATAATATTGTACACAGAAAAGATTTTGCAAACTAATTAGTAAAAAATTGCATTGTTTTATCGAACTAGCCTGTATATTTACTGAATAAATGTTCTCAAAAATATCATAAATTATCTAGAAATTGTCCCTCTATGTCGCAAAGAGAACTTTTTAATAAGATATGTTTAACAATTCATTAATATTTTTTGAACGTCTCTCGCAGAAATATGGTTTTGCATTTGTCCAACTCTCGATGTCGTACCTTTTACGTTGGATGTTTTAACGCATTGTCACATTTGGCAAAAATGCATTTAAATGCTTTGCATTTTCGGAAACACGCAAATAATCTGTAAAAAATGTGATGCCTTAATAATTTGTATTCAGAAAATGCACTTGATAATTTTCATATTAACAAAGGCTGTTTAATAATTTTAAAAAAATGTGCCTACTCCAATGGCTTTTATACAAATTTAATCAAAAAAGCCCTTTTAATTTTATCGAACACCGAAATAAAATTATATTAATGCAAAGAAGCAGACAATTCTATTTTCATCTTTTATATGCATTTTTTCAATAAAACTGTAATTTGATCTATCTATTCTTTACGCAAAATCAATCGGTTAGAAATTGTTAATGACATCTAAGGAGGTTGTCGTTTTTAGGGTGCCGCTTTTAAAATCAAAACGTTATTTTAGAAAGAATGGAGCAAAGTTTAAAAGCATGTAAAAGATTTTCGCCTAACTAACTAACTAACTAGCTAACTTTTCAAACAATTTGCTAATCCTTGTGAGTTATTAACTGAGCTTACTCCTTTTTCGTGCACGATTTCAAATAGTATAACTTCAACCAAATTGCAAGTACAAAACTGGTTCTTAAAAAAACCTACTCAATGAAAGGTTGAAATTTTTTGGGTGTCATGAATTTCCTATAGGTTTTTTCAAAGAGTAAGCAAAATCTCTTCAAATTTGCATCGCACCACAAATATATATATTTTACTGAGAGGGCCTTTTAAACAGCATTTAACAGGTTTGTGTTACGCTATGGAAGGTAGTATAGATGCTTGCCGTTTTATCAATCGTAAAAATATTTCATCTGCATGGTAAAATGCAATTTTAAGTTGAAGAAAATACTAGTTGTAAGATATAACTAAGTTTCTCATAAGGAATGTATGCCTCATATATATTTAAATGATATTCATGATAGAATCCAGCAAATTTACATCGTTTCTGTAAACGAGAGCTGTTCGAAAAATTATTTAGTGGAGGTCTTCTGAAATGCGCCACTGAAATTCGCAAATTGGGTGTTTATCTAGACTTCTATTCAAACCTTTTGGCATTCGTAAGCTCAAATCTCAAAAGCAATACTTTTGGGTACTAATTTTGATTGGTAAATGGTAGCGGTGTACATGTTCCAGATACATGAACCACCATTTAGACAAAACCTGTCGATTCCGCGACCTTTCCATTGCCACTTTAGCAATGGATGGTCTGATGTTGGACTTCTCTATAGTGTTCGTGGTTTTCGTGATTTCGCTCTAACTTTTATCACCTGGAGTCTCGTTATAATCCGTAATGCAGTTTTGCTAGACTTTTTCGAACTGACAATCCAAGTAGAGGTTTGAACCTGAAAGCATCAAGTTCGAAAAAGCAGTAGTCGTGTTTATGTTATATACATCCATATATATATATATGTACCTAAACATTATTTACTTATTGAATGCATTACAAAGTAAACCTTAGGGAATTCTCTGCTTGACCTAGCAATAATATCTAAACATTATTTTCCTTCATTCTCTTTTAGAAAATCGGACATTCATTCACCAAATACTGGGATTCCCGCAACACAAGCTTTGGCTCTCATAAAAACTCGACAAAGCAATAATCATTCAAAAATGCTTCATACATAAAGCATTAACGGCCCGTTAACAAGTAAATTGAAAGTGTCTTCCACTTCATGCCATAACTGCTCTGCTGTTGCTCTTATGGAAGGATTTCCTTCAGCATTTTCGGCCTACACTTTATGCATTAATATTAACTTGATAATTTTGGGAATGAATATCGTATTTACCAAATTATAGACCATGTTGTGTGTTTTCTTCTTGCAATTTGTTACTTAATATTTTATTTTGTTGCCAGTTGTAGAAGTTTTTACGGCAATAGTTTAATTTATAATGAGACATTTAAATCATAATTCTTTTCCTTCTTAGCGGCAGAGAACACAAAGCTGGTTTTGTAATAGGCAGCAAACAACTTTTACTTCCAGAAAATATTATAAAAATTTCATTTTAGTTTAGGTTGAATTAAAGCAGCACGTAATTTTTTCTACAATACATTATGGACTTAATTTGAGGTTTGTTTAAAAAACCTTCTTAGCGAAAACACCAAATTTCTAAAATCCCTCATAACCTAATTTTCATTCTTTTCGTTATTTACAAAAAGACCTTTATCACTATTAAATTACGAGTAGCTAGGCTAGCGTTACGTTATAAACAACCTAGTTTGGAAAATTTAGACAACCGGAGTTTATTCACTTATGCAAATATACTATATTGCATACCAAAATGAAATGTACATTCTTATTTCTTGGCGAACTAAATCATATTAGTATTCACACCTACGTTATATGAGCATTTTCAGCCTGTAAATTTAGTGATTTGCCTCGGTTGAGCCATTTTGTAATAGTCATGCAATGGCTATATTTGATGTCTAATTTATTTGAAAAAAAATTATTTAGTTATGAAATTTTCATAATGGAATTATGGAAAATGAGTTCTTAAGTTACTTCATCAAGTCTTATACATTATTATTTGGTTAAATTTTGGGAATTGAATAAGTTTTCAATGAATATTTACCGAATTGCATTTCCTTCTCTGTGAGTTTATTGAAGTCACAGACAGCGCATTAGATAATTTAAATTTTCTCGCATACCATTTTTGAAGATTTTTCCTATCTATTACGCCTATTGAACTGGCTTCATATATTAAATATATAATATATAATATTAAACACATGTATTATTAATTAGCATTGTTGTCATGGATAAAACTTTTACCAAGCTTGCAAAATAAATCAACCATTTCTCTCGATGGCGCAGTTTACCTCTTTAATCAATATTAGTATACGGTGAATTGTTTTAACATAAATATCACTTGAAATAATTTAATTGTGTTTGAGGACAACCATCAAATAATTTTATTCTTATCCTTAAGAAAGAACGGAGTTTAAGAAAAATAAACCAACCAAATGCGTCCAGATTCAATTTACTAAATATAAAAAACGATTTAGTAAAACCACGAAAGTTTAAATGACAATTTGGATATGCCATTTTAATAGGTATTGCAACATCGGAAGAACAAGAAAAAATTGCACGTTGACATTTTTGTGGACATCGGAATTATCAAGGCCACTAGCAGTTTTAAACTAATATCTAGACCGTTTAAACAATGTATATTGCCGGTTCTGGCAGGACATGGCTGTGCATGTATTCGCTACTTAGAAAAACGTTTACAAAAAATTAGCAAATTCTATTACCATGAATTAATAAACTAAATTAAGTAAGAAATATACGGGACTTAGACAGATTAGTGAATATTAATAGCCGCAGTTTCTATCTTTTGAGTGTTATGCGGAATTCACAACAAGGTTATTTAATATTTTTATTTGGATTCTACAATTCACTCAGTTCATTTGAAATTACCTTATAAAATCAATTTAGACTTCTATATTCTTCTCTTGGTGAAGTTACGTAGCTAAACTTGGTTTAGTGTTGGTATTACTGTGATAGGTAAGGTAGCTAATATAGTGTTAATTGAAAATTATCTTTTAAATCTTTCCTTCTTAAAAACTGCCAATCTATAACAATTATTAGTAAAAAGTTAATCTCATATATCGTTTTGATGTATTTAGAGATAAATTATTTAATTTTTCATTTATTTTAGAAATTTACGATGAGGTATAAGTCTTTGACCATGGAAAATTCGATTCGCCATTGGTACATGGAGTCTACAGGTTTCGTCAGGCGTTTATATGCTACGCTTAAGCAAAGGTTTTTTGAAAAAAAAACTGCGAGTGAGTATTTGCCTAGACCAGATTGCTATAGCTATAACTTGATTGAAAACTTGTTGCGTACAAAAACAATTATTTTGAGATTTTATAAATGAGATAATTTGGCAACCTAAATATTTGTGTTTGATCCATTATTTCATAATACCGGTATTATGTATCATACCCTGTTTTACGTTCAAACTCAAAATAAATGTTTAAAACCATTATTATTAGTTAGATACACCACATTTCCACCAATGCATTCATATTTTATGAAGCTTACTAAATTCTCAAAAAGCGATACACTTATTTTTTTTCCAAAGTTCACAAGTAAAACGAGTCCGTCTGGAATCAATTATCATACAAACTAACGATTTTTGGCCAAACTTTGAAGCCTATTGTAATTTTGGCATCTATATTTGCTGAGTTGGTTATAGAATTTTGGACAAGGCATTCCTGATTTTCTATATTTTCTAGATACAAAATTGACTTTTACAAATAGCAAACAGGCTTGATCTTCTCAAGGTACGCAAATAAAAGACGTCCACTTTGGTGCATATATAAATACCAGTGTTGGCGCCTGTTTCAGGACTTTCTTTATGAGTGTTCTTAACGACGGTATCGTGGAGGTGGTGAGCGTCGGTCAGGTTGCGGATATCGCACATATGCAGGTGAAGCCTCTCCATAGGGAGATGATTCCTCATATTTTGGTGGAGGCTCTGATGGAATGGGTCGCCGCGTTGTCTTTGACACAAACGGCATTAAACGGTAATATGGGGGCGGCGTTGGCGTTGGTGATCTTGTAAACGTTAGAAAGGGTCTCCGCCTACCGTGGTCACCATAGTAGTTTGGAATATATCTCATTGGAACCCCAGTGGTAGCTACGGAAATTATTTATTATTCTATAATTTATTTATTTTGTAAGAAAATCATCGAATTCAATCCTATTATAAATAATATATTTACTAAAGACGTATTGTCCTTTACTATAGCCTATTCCAGCCTCGGCGATGGTTACCGCTAATAGACCTAGAGAAGAATTTTAATTAAAATCAAATCGATGATGGTGACTTTCGGATGTGAACGAATGATCTGAGTTCGCTTAAATTTTGTACACAAAGATCAAACAGCCGTTGTTAGAATCAGTATCGTAAAATAAACGACAATGGCTCAAATTTTAATTAAATGGTCTTCAGTTGCTTAAATCAATTTCTTTCGTTAAGGTCAAGCGAATCAGTTTAACGGTGATTTCAAGATCCAATTGGTTACTCAGAAATATTTTCGAGTTTTACCACAAACATGGCCAGAAATTTAATACTACTAATTTCATTATTTTCGAGGGCTGTCGCTGTACTGAGGATGCAATCATACGGACGTTTAGGCCCTCGTAGTCTTAGAAATCAGAATTTGCTACATTCAGCAGCAATGGTGTGTAGTGGCATTAGTTTCTAATCAGTTTTTACCATTTTTAATGCAGAATGTGAGCTGAGTTGAGGTGGCAGATATCATAGAATCAGACTGTGCTCAGTATACAATACCTTCTATTATTCATGGTGGATTAGGCCTATGAAAAAATGTTCCTTTTATTGCGAGCTGCCTAGTTATGGCGAATTCCGTAAACTTTATTATCTCACTACCAAAATTGGATTTTCCAATACACTGGACTTGCGGTTTAATAAAAAATATAAAACTCTTCGAATTTTTGGGGTTTTGGATGAGAGGGTGCTGCGGTGTGTGGATCTCAAATCCATGTCGTACTCGGGAAGCCTAGAACATGCAAGACTAAGACCTAATGGTTTGGTTCACGTATGTGCGCTCTATTGACTGTCTAGAGCTGAGTGAAGACGTCTGTTTCTCATGTTGTAGGAGACGATCAGGCATGTGAGGGTTGAGCAAGTTGTTCCTGGAAAAGATAATGATCTCAGGTCTGAGATAAAACTCTTTATCTGTCCAACGAACAGAATGGAATAATTTACTGCAAGGATAAGTTCGGAATTTTCGGCGACCAAGTTCAAGGACTGTTTCTGGAGGAGAACGCAGCCATCTAACAAGATGATAATGCATCACCAATCCATGGTATTATGAGTAACGTTCTAGTGAAGATTAGGATCTTATCTGGCCACCACGATTACCAGACCACAACCTCATTATTGAGTATTGACTTACGATTTAAGAGATTCAAGTACAATTTCCGTTTTCGCCGTTGCCGATGCCATCGTCTCTGGAGGAACTGCCTATTGCGACAATGCGGTTTTAAAGTCCTAATTGCTCCGCATCAAATATTTCTGCAGGAATTAAGAGTTAAGAATTATGTAGGAGATTTCTAGTTGGCATCAAGATCGTTCCTTCAGCTCTGTGGAAATTCTAAATTCACAATAACTAGCCTTAGCGATTTGGTAAATCAAAGTGATGTTTACTATTAGCTTTAATAAACCGATCACGTGTCCAGTTTGTTCAGTTTTATTGTGTGAATTGACCAAGAATGATTTTGTAATACGTGGACGTGAGCTATTTATGGAAAAGAATAATTTATAAAACAAATCTACCACATTTTATAAGAAATACCAACTCCGGAGGTTAAAACAGATTAATGAGCATTTTTATTACGTATAGTGATTTTTAGTTTCTTGTTAATGTAAAAGGCAAAACATGATTTGCTTACGAAGCTGTTCTCACGTCAACGGCATGCACAAGCTGTCGTAATACCTTCTAAGACAAGTAAGTCGACTATAATAACACTGTCAAGGTGCATTGAATTCACGATTCAGACTCCAGCTAATTGAACGCCAACGGATTTGTTGGGCTAATTCATTCAAAAAGACAATTAAGAGGCCTTCCAATAACCGAGATTGCAGATCATTCGTCTATCAGCTTTTTAAAAAATTGCACTGATTGAAAAAGAAATTTTAGCTGTATATGCAGTTTTTTCAAGTCAATTTGTACAGTTTACAGATGCTCTTGGCTTGGAGCCCACAAATGAAAAAACTAGTTCTTTCAACGCACAAGTTCACTTTTATGTTTCTTTTGCTTTTCCAAATTAAATGTAATTAGGAAATGTACATTAGATAAATTTCTTTCAAAACTATTCACTTTAAACGAATCACGCAATGGAGCCAATCTATGCACGCAAAAAATACTGTAAATATGGGTGAATATTTTTTATACAAGCGCTGAATAATAGTTTGGTGAGTTATAAAGAAAATATGTAATGCATGAAGCAGATATTTTATTGGTTTGCAAAATACAGGGGGTGAATGTTACACTTAGTAGATGAATTTGGCACTGAAGGTCCAGGGAGTTTGTTGACAAGCTTTTCGAAGATGCAGTCCTTGAAAAAGCCTATCCTGCGTCACCGATTGTGCAATCGGAAAATTATCTTAGTTCAAACCGTAAAACTACTCACCACCCTCATTCACTCATGTCTTAACTTTGAAGCAGTGTGCATGCACCATGTTTTATCTGAAACCAATACCAAATCTCTCCTCGTTGCCGTATCTTAGTTACTGCAATAGAGCAATTTTAGTCAAAATATAAACCGTTTCCTAAAAAGGATAGAACCCGTTGGCAGCTAACGAGCGAGGAACTTCGTGGGCGAAGTGTTCTCCCTCAACCAGTCTCGTGTTATCACCTAAGAGGGAATAATCCATTATGATTTCTTGTAGCATAATGTGCAGCATAACTGTGATTTTCGACTTAACTGACAGCGGTTGAGACTCTTCTAAATATAAATAGTGCTGTTTCATCTGTACAATGCATGACCCAACGTAAAAAAGATCCTATTATTAAAGTTCAAGGAACAACTTTCTCCAGGCATTAACTCTCCAGTTCATTAGTATTAAGAAGCCTATAAAATCATTTTCAAAGTCAATTGCCGGCATTCAAAAGCTTGCTAATAGATGAACGCCAGACCTAGAAAAACCTGTTAAAGGACAATTTAATGTTCTCATTTAGTCGTAAAAGTATATTTCATAGAAATAATTCCCCGTAACTTATGTTAGAGTTTAAACGAATGCAATTTTGAATGAAAAGCGAAATGCTGCATTTGAATCAAATCATATAAAGGACATAATGCAAATGGAGACAGTAGTCATGGCTACTGGAAATTATGAGGATATCAGATTGTTAAGACACCTGGCAAGGAAGACGGCCCCATCATGATTCGCCACAGCCAATGCCGCTCAACCAGTTTTTTTTAGTTTTGAATATTAGTTTTTCTTAGAAAGCGTTTTGTTAGTGAACTAACTAAACGTACATGAAACAATGCAACCAAATGTTATCCCAATATATCTATCCTAAAAAAAATAACTTAAATTGATAATTCCGGTGAAATATTTTCGAGAAACACTGCAGCTGTAAACTAATTGTCAGAGTTTTCATACTTTTATAATGTTAAGTTTTTCTTAAATTCTTGGCATTTAGTACAATAATAGTAGCTTTATGACTCTTCGCCAAATTCCGCAACTTAAAATGTTTTTTTGGTAGCATTTGCAAATGAGCAATGTGCACATTTGAGAAAGATTTATGATGTAGTAGAATTGTAATCGCTTCTTGTCTAGTTGAAGTTCAAATTTTCATTGCTTTTGGTTCACTCTTCTAAGTTCTATATTATTTTTAAGTTGCTACTCATTTTTTGCCTCAGAGAATCGTGTTTTTGTTATTTCAGTGATTAGTAAAGTGGCTGTTATTAAGCAGTCCCGAATTTGAGATATATTCTGTAAAACAATCATGAATAAAATGTCAAGTAAACATATAGGAAGAGTCTAAAGAAACACAAATATAATACAATAACACAATAACATGGGAAAGAGAATTGCAATTCTAAACGATTTAAATTCGAGATTGAGATTGCATTATAATCCAACTTACCAAAACAATCCGGTAAAAGAGCCTCAAGGTTGTTTACTGCAGGGAATATTGTGAGATCTTCTTGACTTCGATGGCTTCACTTTGAGGCTCGATAGTGAATTAAAAACAAATTCCCAACCCTAACCAATGAATTCCAGAATGGATAGTGTTAATTTACTCAAGTCACATTCAAAACGCTAATTCTAAACCGAAAATATGCGCCTATTCTTTTGATTTTCGACGTTAGGAGTTATTAAAATACTTCTTTACTGCCAAGTATACAATGTTATGGTTATGTTGCCAGTGAATTTGACTGACGACAATCTGCTATTATTTAAAGTCAACTAATATTCAATAATATTCAAGTTTCTTATGAATGTGCCACTTAGTTCAGCTTCTGCAGTAAAAGGTCACATTCACAAAGTTGAACTGGCCGTGTTCAGGATTTGAATTAATAATGGGCTCATTGTCATTTTGAAGAAATCGCTTGTAAAGAATCACATTCCGTTAAGTCCATCTTTACATTAAAAATCGTCATCCAGTAAATGAATGTAAGTCAAATAGTAAAAACGACTGTATTATGAAAGAGAATATATGAGGATTTTTCTATAGTTTCGGTTAAAAGTTCCTTTGTACCATATTGAAGGCATTCTTTAAGTAATTAGACATTCCATTTAAAAAATATATCTATGACACTTATAGTGCAGAATTGAGAAATTAGGGGAATTCCAATAATGGGCTTGATGTAAATGAAACCGAAAATTCAGTGCAAAGAAGTCGTGTTTCCAAAAGTAAAAATACACCAGAATTGCCACGCCATTGCACCCAAAGTGAGCAGTCGGATGCAATTGACTGATTTCAGTCTACCTATATCGAAGATGGACCATGGCCATTGGTACTAATCACAGCTATTCTGAGGACTGCACCTGCTGTCCTGCTTCTACCTTCAGATTTTCTCTAAATATCTTGTTATTTTAAGTAACCTAAAATAGGAAAAAAAGAACATCTTGGAATAAAGGAGCCTTTCTTTACCTGGTGCTTCGATTTTAGGATCAAATTTTTTCCATCTGACAGTTGTATCACATTTCAATGATTTCCATTTGTAGCAAGTAGAACTTTTAAGGGGCAGTTAAAACAACTTACAGCTCTTTGACGCTTCATTTAACTACATTTTGTGTTCAAATGTATAAGGACCGACAAATGAGCTGGTAGCGGATGGCTAGCCTTAAATTATTCCTCAAAATGGATCGCAGAGAGGCTGGGCTAACTCCTTCAATCAGGCAGACTATTCACCATCGCATTACGCCAGGATGGCTAAAATTATAGTGTTAGCTATTCCAACATTCGTCTCACAGATGGTACAACTACCCAGAAATGGTCAGGACTGCTTAATAAAAAGGTAAGAGGAAGAAAAGAAAAAAAAGAAAAAAAAGAATTATCAGGTAATGCTTACATATTTTTCAAGTTTCTAGTAATGTAAGATCGTTTAGTGAATTTCTTTTCTTGTTAGGAATGGTCCAACA
>JAUOZQ010000867.1:0-22151 GCA_030710315.1 Anomotaenia brevis
TTTATACAAGATTTTCATCAAATTAATAATAAATTGTTATGGTAATTAGGCACTGTGGGAAAAGGCGGAAGGGGATATTATCTATGAGAATAAAGTAGTAATTTCATCTTGTTAGATATTAATGCCCTTTTTTGAGTTAAATCGACCTTATGCTGGGGTTCAGCGAAGGTTGATGTATAAAAGGGATATTTCCCATTACTTTACAAAGCCGCTTCTCGATATGCCAACCATTTCTCATCACGAACAGTCGGCGATAATTAGCAAAATGATTTAAATAACCATCGATGAAAAAATTGCATTGCCTAAAGTGTTGAATTCGGGTATATTTATTAGACCCAAAGACTGTAAATAATGCGTTTTAATCGAACTCTTTAAACATATTGATGGTTTCTTATCTTGCACCCACTATGAAAATCTAGTGTAGTATTTTGTAAAAAAAAGAAATTGGTTATTTATTTCAATATACGGAAATTGAATGGCTACGAATAGTCCTGAAACTAGCGAACGAGTAGAAATGTGGGCCATTAGGTATTTTAGAGGAAGAAAAGATAGCGGAGAGATTTATTTAAGGTCATTTGCAATTCCATGTCTTATTGAGGTGTAGATTACATCTGCTGACAGACAGGGATAATTTGCAACGCTTCTCGTCACCTTATTGCAGATTTTAGGTTCGATCAGAGCTGTACTCAACGGGTTTACTAGATAAGCACATTTCAAACATTGCGACTTACGCAATGTTTTGTGCTCATTGAATTTGGCTTATTTCTAAAAAGTCAGCGTAGACTGAATCGCCAAATAATTTTGGTTCTGTGACTTGGCCACTCTTAGTTAGGCGGTGAATTTTAGAATGAACTTTATTCTAAAAAGTTACGATTTAGCGAAGACCAGTTTTGCTCAACAAATTACCTATTTTATCCCCTGAGAGAGATTCAACAGTTGTCCACATGCACTTTAATGGCTCTGTAATCAACTGGATGGTCCAAAAGACCGCAATTTGCGTAAAGGCGATGCGTTCAATAGCTAGTAGGAGATATAAATGGGAAAGGGGATATGCTATGTGGAACGGTGCAATACGAGGGTGTTATTTCATGTCGACAAGTAAGTTTATGACTTCACTGCTCCTTTTTTTAGATTAAAACGCCAGTTTGGTAGAAATAGTCCAAAAGGTTTCGCGGTAGCAAATATATTTCTAATGCCTTCATCTACATAATTGTCATTCAAAAATGCGAAGGAAATCCAGTTTTAAATTTCAATTAGCAATTAAAACGCCAGTCAATACGATCTCAACTCCATTTAAATTAACGCATCGAGTAAATATTTTCACATAGAGGGGGTTAATTCCTGAGAAGAAATTATATAATAACTTGAAATGTACTTTCTAAAAAGCAGTAGAAATGTTTTACATGCTAAAACAATTGTAACGAAATTAAAGACAGAGTCGTTTAAGTATTCCATAAATTAATGAGAGATGGCCATATATGCCATGTTCGTCATTCTTCGAGATTTTCCACCTATTTGTAAGGTTTAAGGTTCAGAATCGAATACAGTGTAAAATAAAACAAATTGTTAACTTTTTAAAGTAACTCAGAACGATTTGTATAAGCATAGCATACTTTTATAACCATTCGATAATCACTGTTTGCAAATCACTCACTAAAGTACGATCATTCCCTAAATATGTTATTTTACGTTTCTGAAAGTTCTTTCCTATTTTATTACTGAAAAATAAATTTACGTATGTTGGAAAATTTCGAAAACAGCTGCAGAGAATGTCCAAATTTATTCATTGTTGGCATGAAATCGTTCTTTTCAGTGCCAAAACAAGTCGTGGTGGAGCAATGTCCAAATCCGAAACAGCAAATTCGTTTTTATTAAATTCCGTCTTCCTCATATCAGGTAAATGCGGGCTGAACTCTACACCATTGTGATAATCCAAATGTATGGACAATGGAGGGGAGGCGGGAGAAGAGGACGCTGTCTAATAGACTGAAGAGGTGATTTCTACTAGTTAGCACACTGCGCACACCTCGATGGACCTCGGGTTCAATCGACCTATGTGCAATGCAAATAAAGCCGATTTATGGACAGTTTACATAGTGTGATGGGCATAGTTACTATTCCCTCACGATGTGCCTATCTTCATAAAGCCCTTTCAGTCGGCAGTAATTATCAACATCACTTATTCACCATCGATAACACAATTACGTTGTATACAATTCAACATGTAAATGCTTCTACTCCGAGTATGTTGTAAGACTCAAAGAATAAAAAGTGGGTTGTTATTATTTTAAATTTCACGTGTTCCGAAATTCTACCAACGTCATTAATTGAAACTAAGCATCATTCTCTCCTCTACCTTTTCTTTTATTAGGGTACCTAGAGGTGAAACAAAATTAACACCCTCCACAAAAGGTGCGAAACGGAGCAATGCAAATCCTAAAGTTGAAGTTTTAGAGTCGAATGTCAAAAATCGTAATATTACGAAAAATGTGTTTGCGTTTCAACACACTAACGTTGATAGCCTGCCGTTATTCGTGAAATTCGTAAACAAGCAGCCATGTTGGCAAATACCTTTAAAGAAAAAAAAATAACGTAGTAAATTTAATAGAATTAAATTGCAATTCTTTGACTCGCTGAGATGGGACTATAGAAGATTATTTGTGCTTGAACATGTCTTCATTGTTATTGTTTATTGACAATTAATGAATTTCTAACTTATTTTGAAATTTAAAACCAGCATTCAAACTACTGCTTAATTATTGCAGATATTAGGCTCTATATAAGTCGCACTTGAAGAGTTTTTGAGATTTATATAAATCCTTAACGCCACTTTTTACTCTACAATCACATTTCAGACGATTGCGTTTTATTCAAAATCCATCATAAATTTTATTAATTCTTATAAATTGAGTTTCAATGTGCTGATGTGGAACTTAGGAAAGGAACAGGAGACACGACAACAGGTAAATTAGGGTATTCAAAAGTACCACTAGGTTTTCCACCACCGAGGTAAACACCACCTCGATCACCGCGGGGTTCGCCAAGACGATCATTATCAGATTTACGACCGGGTTCACCTTCAGATTCAGTATTAGGTAACCACTAGCACCACCACCGCGATCACCACCATGATCCAAACTAGACTGATCACCACGGGGTTCACCAATTGGAGATTAACGACCACATACAATACCATTAATACCAAAAAATGCCAACTCCACCAAAATGGCTTGTAAGAATTTGAACGCAGAATTTAAATTCTCTTTTTTTGCACTGCAACCGATAAAAATCTCTTCCAAATTTTGATATATTTTTCTATATGCTTTTGAGGGATATTAAATTCTACTTTCCCTCTCTCTCTCTCTATATATATAGATATATATATATATATATATGTATGTATACATAGTGTTCAAAGTGGTAAATTTGCGTTGATTCATAAAACATTGTAGTTCAAAACACTGGGAAGAAGCGTCTAGCAGAAATCGTTAGACGGAACTAATCTTAAGCGAATTAACTAGCGCATCATTCAAATTTCATAAATCAAATGCTACTTTTACATGAGGAAGACTGCATTTTTAAGTACCGAAATGGACTAAATCAATAAAACTGTAGTCCCCTGGGCTGCTCAAGGGTTATTTCTTTTCATGTTTCAAGGTTTTTGGTAAATTTTGGTGCCATTACAGTAGTATAGCTTTAAACCACTGTTCAATTATTCACCAATTCATTGTAACAAATCACTATTTAGATGAAAATACTTTCGATTAAGGGCTTCCTTTTACGATTTTTAAGTTATTTTTTTAAAGCCCTTACACATCGAGGTTGAATTTTTTTGGCTCAGCAAATAAACAGGATGTTTACAACAGGGGTGAGTTCTCCCGATCACCTTGTGAGCAAACATGTAAGGGTCTATCACTTAATAGGTCCTTTCATGAGCTAGAAACTAACTGGGTAAAAGAAAAAACCTCTAAGTGGATTGAGTAGAAGCTATTGTCGATTTGATTGCTTACTAACTAGTAACTCAGAATCATAGAAATTTGCAAAAGAAAATTGTTTTGATGAACTTAGCAAAATGCTCCAGTGAACAGGCTGTGGATGAGGAATGTTGTTTCTGAGCAAGAACACGAGCACAAAACAGCAGAAAACATGATTTTAGGAATAAATGGTTATTTGCAGAAATGTAACAGGATCAAAATAAAATGGTGAATAATAGAACAGTGTATATGATCAAAACGTAATCCTTAAAAACGAAGTTAAAACAGCTTACAATTCGTTAAATGTAGCGGAGAGGCTACAGTTATATTATCTGCAAGACATCTCACTATCAGACAGGAGACTTGTACAGGAGACTTGTGTACATCAAAATAAAATGATGAATATTCGAACATGTATATGATCAAAATGTTGTCCTCGACTTCACTAAACAAGATCACGACACAGTAATCGAATTTAACTGGCCTATTAATAAATTAGTTTGCTGGAAGAATAGCATTTCTGATTTAATAAACTAACGCCATTTTTGTTTAACTTAACTTATTAATTTGTTTCTTGTAAATTAGAAGATATCTCAGAATTTCTAATGATTGTTCAGGAAATTTTCTTAGGATTACAGAAAATAGAAGGTTGTTTTGAAGACCAAGGAAATACAGAATGAAAAGGGAAGTATAGTCTTGGATCAAAAGAACTTGCTTCAGGAAACGCAAATAGGATTTGTGTACAGGGAAATGTTGGATACAAACAATTTTCATCATTTAGACGAAACTTAAACGTATAAATAAACACTAGATGGGAGATCAGGTTATTAGAATGGTAAAGGCATTCCTGATTTTGTTATTCGTTGTCAGTGTCTTAGGCTGCTTACCAGCACCCTCCTACGTGGCTATCCGCGACCAAGCAGGTGTGTCCAACTTTCAGGTCTGAGACATTCTTATCCTCTTTAGAAGTGTGTAAAGACTTTGAACACTATAATTCCGGTGCAGTAGAATCCACATTGCGACACTACGTGGCCAGGGCCATGGTGAACGTTTACGTGAAAATTAGGGAAAGGCAGATTCGATTTGATGGCGATACTGCTGACTGGTGTACTTGGTGCTTAGGGCATGAAGGTCACTATGATTGCCAAATTTCAATGAAGAAAATAATTTATAATGCCTATGATGAACCGACGCCTGTTAGTCGGTAAGTGGCGTAGACATTTATTGTCACTCAGAGCTTTTGAGTTGCGAGGTTAATAACTTCACTTGATACAAATACTAGGGAACAATTTAATTTTGCAAAGTTGATCGCTGAAGATCCTAGTCTGGTGTTTTTATGATTATTTTTTTACTTTTTGATGTGAATGAATAGTTTTAAGCTGCCACTCCTACTGTGCCCTTTTTCTTACAACTATGCATTCAAATGTCACGTCTAATCACCTACATACACTCGGATCTAGGAAGTTTACGTCCATGGGAAGCCTGAGAAATCTCACAATTTTTACTACCGTGGAGTTTCTTGCGTGTCAACGACTTCAAGTTACTGATTTGGATTTTCGCCTTGTTCAGAGCGTCGATTCGAAATCTATAGAAAGCGCTTTACTTGCGGGATTCCAGAATGCCATCGGTTCCATTGACTGTAAGGTTCCAAACACATAAGATCACCCTGTATGGAATATATTTAATAAATACAATATTAAGGTGAAAATTTTCCTTATTTGTTAAATTAAACATTTGAAAATTTTGATAAAGCAAAGAGCTAAATTATAACTACAAATTCAAAGATAAGTGAGATATAATAAAATGTCAGTTTTAACACAATGAATGTAACCTATGGCCGTAGACAGCGCAAAGGCTCCTTATGTAGTCCATGTGCGTGAAAAGGTCAAATTAGAGATTTAAAGAGTTACTTCAGACGAACTGCTGTAATGGCACCGAAATTTACCAAAAAACCTTGAAACATGAAAAGAAATAACCCTTGAGCAGCCCAGGGGACTACAATTTTATTAATTTAGCCGATTTCGAAGCTTAAAAGTGCAGTCTTCCTCTTGCAAAATAAGTAGCATTTAATTTACGAAATTTGAATCATGCGCTTGTGAATTCGCTTAAGAGTAGTTCCATCTAACGTTTGCTGATGGACATTCCTTTCCAGTGTTTCGAAATACTATGTTTTATGAATTAACGCAAATTTACCACTTTGAACACTCTATATATATATATATATATATGCATAAAATAGAGTACAGTTTAATATCCCTAAAACAGAATATAAGAATAATATGTTGAAATTTTAAAGAGATTTGTTTTTTGTTGTAGTGCCAGAAAAGGGAATTTAAATCCTTCGTTCACATTCTTGCAATCCGTTGTGGTGGAGATGGTATTTTTGGTATTAATGGTGTCGTACGTGGTCGTCAACCTCGATTTGGTGAAGCCCGTGATGATGAACCTAGTGGTGAGCATGATGGTGATCGCGGTGGTGGTCCTAGTGGTCACCATCGCCATCGTGGCGAAAATGGTAGTGAACGTGGTGGCGTGGTGTATGTAGTGCTGAACCTAATACTGAATTTGAAGGTGAACGTGGCCGTGAACCTGATAATGATCGTGATGGTGAACCCCGTGGTAATTGAGGAGGCGGTGTGCTTAGTGACAAACCTAGTGGTATTTTGAATGCCTTAATTTATCTGTTATCGTGTCTCCCATTCTTTTCCGGAGTTTATGAATTATGCGAAAATCACAATTGGTTGAAATGTGATTGTAAAGTAAAACGTGGCGTGTTTCACAAATAACCGTAGGCTCCTAACGTTAGTGCATTGAAACGATATCACATTTTAGTAAGATTAAGATTTTTGGTATTCGACTCTGAAACTTCAACTTTTGGATTTACAGTGCTCCATTTCGCCTGTAAGTTAGGTTGCCCCACCCATCAATGACAAAATTGAATGCCATATAGTGTTTAAGTTCATTTTTTGAAAAAAAAGCTTATTTCGAAGACTCCTTTCCTTTTGTGGTAGAGGAAAGAGTGGTGCTTAGTTTCAATTAATAACATTGTTAGAATTTAGGGACACGTGAAGTTAAATTTAATAACAACCCACTTTCTGATTCTTTGAGTCTTACAATATGCTCGAATTAGAAGCGTTTACACGTAGAATTATACAATGTAATTGTGGTATCGATGGTGAATAAGTGATTTTGATAATTAATGCCGACTGAAGGGGTGTAAGAAGATTGGCCGACACATCGCGAAGGAGTAATAACTTTGAACGCTAATCAAGCGTTTTTGCCCATTACACTATATAAGCTGTCTATAAAACGGCTTTATTTTGATTACACAAAGGTCGATTGAACCCAAGGTCCATCGGGGAGTGCGCTGTGCTAACTAGATGAAATCGCCACTTCAGTCTTTTAGACAGCATCCGCTTTTCCCGTCCCCCTTTGTCTATAACTCGGAATTATCACAGTGGTTAAGAGTGTAGCCCGCATTTTCCCGATATGAGAAAGATGGAATTTAAAAAACCAATTTGCTGTTTTGTATTGGGACATTGCTCCACTACGACTTCTATGGATCAGAAAGGAACGGTTGCATGCCACCAGTGGATAGATTTGGGTATTCTTCGCAGCTCATTTCCAAATTTTCTATCATATTTCAATTTATTTCTCAGCAATAAAATTGGAAAGAGCTTTCAGAAACGTGAATAAACATATTTAGGAAATGATCCTAATTTAGAGAGCGATTTGCATACGATGATTCCCGGATGGTTAAAAACGCATGCAAGGATGTGTAATACATATGGGATTAATGAGTATTGTAACGAGGTTTTGAGGTGAAAGACATTTAAATAAATGTATCAAAGATGTATTTGCCAAATCAACACGTGCATGGATGCCATTTATATATCAAGAAATCCTCAACGGCTTATTTTGCTTATGTTATTGAGATGGGCACGAGTCTATCGATGTGCCTAACAACTACACAGCTGTCCTCGAGTCCACAGAAGGCAACGGCAAACCATTCTTGTCCTCCCAACCATTGAAAAGCATGGGAGAAACCATGGAAGAAACTCTCCGTTATCTCCTGGAATGGCTGGTGAAGAAGATAAATGCGGTAGCCACTGAAAGGATTCCCTTGGAGGATGATTCTAGACCTGATGCAAGACAATACTACACGGTCGGAAGTTGTGACTATGTTCACAAGGCCACCATTTGCATCATGTACGTCTGACATGTGTAGGAAAAATTGGACAGACGTAGGACGTAGGAAAAAAGGGCAGATTTTTGATTGATTGATTGAATGTGGAGCAACACTCGGCGAGTGGTACCAAACGGAACTGACAAAGCAAAATTTAGCGAATCCAATCGAGTTAATTCGTTACCACCTATTTAGAGGTACCCCGAGTTTAAATGGACGTGACCTCGAGGAAGGTTTCGCGAAGACAGTGTCAGGTCCTCCCATCAGAAGTAGCACGGAAGACTGCTACTCCATTAATAGCCGTGCGGAAAACTCGAATTGTAATTGCCCTATTAAAGAAAATAGGTTATGGGATCGACAAGTACCTGCCCCTACATGCCCCTAAATGAAGAGCTGCAAAGTAGAGGTGTCAAGGACTCTGAAGAAATATGAACGAATTTTCAACTGAATAGCTACCGTTCAGTTGCTCCCTTTGGCATGCAAGAAACAAGTTAGTTGCATAAACGGGATAGATCTTCCAGAAAAATTCTGGGATTCTTGTAGGAGTTGAGAGAAAGAGAACGCAATCATAATCTGCAGTCGTCCCATTCAAACCCTTCCCAGGGAGTGAGGTGGCAAAACTAATTTTTAGTTATGGGCGAATAAGACATGTATATATTCCGATTCTTTTAAAATATATCGTGCACATAATATGCATGAAAACTGACAAGGTATACTGAATGTGCTTCTGTGGCCAAACAATTGCGAGTAAATCCCTGTTATCCAATCTAATTGCATCTCATCTCGCGGTGAGCAATAATGTTACATTTTTTTATTTAATAGGAATATAATGTAGATTGTCTTTGTTGCTTCCAGGTTGGAGACCAAAGAGCTTTTACTTCGACAAGCTCAACCTCTTGAATCGAACAGTAGCATTGATGGAGTAGTCGTGGCGCATCACCATGGCGAATACGAGCACACGAATACACAAATCTTCTAGGTGGCGATTGCGTGGAAATTAGCGTCAAGTATAGGGTTCGAGGATTCCTGAGTATTTCATTATTTCAGTGATTACTGCTACAAATGAAGAGTTGGGTAGCCATACGGCGTGCCCTTCATACAGCGCGCTGCCTAGATGTGTCGAGGGTATAGCAGTAGTCTCTGAGCGAACAGGATGAATGAACAGAGTTAGTCTGGGGCACGATAGCACAGAGTCCGGTGCACAATTGCGACTGACATCTAAAAACTGTTTGAATATCGTCATTTCTATATTAATATATTTTTTTATCGGAATAAAATTAATCAAGCATTAGATGATTTTGACTTTTCATTTGTACCAACGAGGTACCGAGAGAGCAGACGATAAGCCAGTGGCTTTTGCAAACTTATTGACACATACGTATACGTATCATGCTGTTACCTTCCAAAAAAGATATATATTTATATAATTATGTTTATATTTAATGACAGTTCGGGGACTTTACGAAAGTATTCCAAGTCCGGACCATTCAACAGCATTTGTTGAAAACCCAACATTTCTGAAACCTTTAGCATGCGAATTTCGGTTTTGGTAAAATAAAGCGAAATTGAGCTCGAAATGGAACCGAACCTATCCTTTCGTTTCATTCGGACAGGAAAGCATTAAAGTGAGTCGACTATTACCATCTACGAGACAGGCGACTGGTGGAGTTATCTCAGTTGACAAGTGCAATTTCTTAGCTCCTATGTTATGGTTGGTGATATTGGTAGACAGTTATCATGGCAATCAAAAATTTGAGCACGTTCGAGACAATTTGCTGAATAATTGGATCCTACCTACCTGATTTGTAACCGATGTGGTAGTTATGTTCGATTCAATACCAGAACACATTCCCCTAGCTAGTAAATATGTCTACATCAGCCATAATAGGGTTGACATTGGCTGCTATAAAAAAGATACCATAGATTCCACTCAATGTGATAAGGGTGTGCTCAAAACTGATGGGTGCTCTATATGCGTTCTATCACCTCGATCGCAGTTGCATTCTGCTTGTCCACGGTAGAGATAAAGTAGGCGAAACGAAAGATGAAGGAAGTCAAATGCCAATGCTACTAAAGAAGAAATTGAAGAGCAATCGATACTAAAAGAGGAGGAAATGTATGGGTTGACGATGGAAATTGGCAATTAAGCGGATTTACAAAAGCATTAGATTTAATGGCTGCAGGTTTTCATGCCTCGTTAGCTGCAGCAGGGGCAGTTGAAAGTGCAGCCTTCTAGCGCTGGTAATAACGCCAGGAATATCCCTTCGTAAGGATTGCTAATTACATACATAAAGAATTACATAAAGAATTTTTAAATCCTAGAAAAAGGGTGGAGGCTGAGAACAGTGAACTATGAATCAACGGCACAGCAGCGGTTGATGGAGGAGTCAATCCATATAAAACGATGCGCCGCCGACGGAAGTCAGCACACACCCCCTTTGCTCACAGCGAAGCAAAGGCTCAGGTGTCTGTTTCATGTGTAGGGATGATATATTACCCACTACTAAGATTCCACAACCGAAAAATGAATGCAACTGCAAATTATAGTGTTAGCAAATTTACTGACCAGGTGACAGACACAACAGAGCAGGGCTGCCAAATTCCGAAAGCTTTGCCCCATCAAATGGCATGGAATATAGTTTAACTTTAGATAACCTCATAATTTCTGCTCCTTTGCTTTTCGAGTAGAAGACTTAGGATTATCGAGATAAAAGAATTTGGTGGTCCAGAAAGCCAAAATTCACTGACTTTAAGCAGTTGGTGCCGGAAAAGAATCTCGTGGTGTCAAAAGCCACAAAATGTCAATTATCGTATATTCTGTATTCTTCTGCAACATTGTGCTGCATATCGCCTTTGCCAATGAATACTGCAGATAAGCTTTCGTTTTACCTATTAGAGTTTATTATTACTTAAAATGTAGCCTTGACTCTGGCATCGAGACTTCCATATCGATTAACAAGCAATGCAAGAAAGTTGTCTTCTGTAACGTTTAATAGAGAAATGGCATTGATAATTTACCCTGCAAGGACGTTAAATGCGAATCCTTTTTCGAGCGGAAACTGCAGGACGGGTGCTCTGTTACCAATCAATTCATGCAAATAGAATGCACGCCAAATAGTTAATGCACACATCTACAAGTCTAGAGGGGGAGGTACTTGTAGGCCTTATAATTGGTCTAGCGAGATGCTTGAAGTGACGTGGATTTTAAACCAGAAACTCTTCATACAGGATTTGATTAAGTTTAGTTGAGGGCCTTGCATCGGCACCAACATTGTTGTCGTTACGACAGGAACTTTCGCCACTGATGAACTTCAGGACGTGGGTTAGTTGAGAGTTCGCGCGTATCTGAGGTGTGAGAATGCAATGTGGTCTAAGAATGCAATGATGTCCCAAACAGACAGTGGCTATTGTAGACAGTGAACTGGTGTATTTCTTACATATAATGAGATTTTGAATGCTGAGTAGACTGCAAGTAGCTCTCTGGTGAGGATATGATGGTACAAATGACCTTGAGGAGGCGGCCCCGCTTTGTCATCAACACTCAAACCGGGTTCATTTTCGAGTGAGTTATATAGACACGACAAACCAGAAAATGGATGCCATCCAAGTGAATGAACTCGATCGAAGTCTGATTCATGTCCTTTATTCCCCTATCACACGCAAATCCCGTAAACATGTCCAACCAGATTTCTGGTACACAAGTCTCCTGTCTGATACTGAGATGACTTGCGGATAATCAAGTGGAAGTGGAATCAGTTTCAGCTTCGTGTTTAAGGATCACATTTAAGCATATTTGTGGGAGACTTAACAGTTTGAGTACATTTCGATAAAAATCTGTAGCAATAATTCGCCGCACTAAGGGATGCGATAATCAATGATGCCACCAACAAAAACGGTATCGAAACCTCGAACTTGTTTGAAGATAAGATAAGGAGGTGGAAAAACAGTGCGTGGCACGTAGGTTAAATGGCAAGGAGCTCGACGCGTGTAACCACGGTCGTGTTCGCGATGTCTTCCTGGGACATTGGTATTTCATAGTATGCTGACACATGATTACTTATAGTATTGATTATAAGGAAATCCTGGATATGGTTAAGTAAGTGAGTGAGTGGATAAATCCCAGGGACTGTAATCCTATTCAGAGCACTATAATCCTCACATGGTCCACAAATATTGTTTTGCTTTGCGATTATGTGCCAAGGCGAACGATGCCGTCAGTTTGTAACTTGTTTGGAGGAAGACAACTTTCTTATGAGCATGCGTAGGCTACTTGACCATTTGTGCTACTAAATCATCGTCACAGACATGAAAATTCATTTTAAGGAAGCATCAGTATTTTACCTAATATCTTGTTCATGGACTTTTCTAACAATCGTTCCCAGATCAGCTGCTAGGATCTTGCTAGAATCTTCCAACCACAGTCTAAGTGAGTCCACATTCTTACTCTCCAAATTATTCCTCATTTCTGCGTTCACGGTTGTCTGAAGGGGTAGATGAGTCGTGGCCGTACTCTCCTACTTAGTCTGAAGACGAGCTCAAACCATTACAATTTTACTAGATACTATGCTTCAGATTTTTTTGTTCATCTCTTGTTCTCATTGTCATAACCTGCATAAGGATACTGAGGGCTTCAATAATTTGAAGAAAGCCTGGAGCCTACAAACGAATTTCAAAAATTATAAATGCAAAATTTGGAGCGAAAAGCCTTGGAAGTTGTAATTCGAGGACATGCTTGAGGGTCCTGTTTGATTAATTTGCCAATTGCTTCCACAGCGCTTTCGCTGCTTGGTTCTCTTCCATCATGGCGTTTGGGATTGTGTATAATAATTTCAGAAACTCTCAGGGAATTAACTCAGCGAAATGGGGAATTATCATATGCCCAACTTTCATCTAAAGCGAAAATTAATTTGGGTGATTTGTTAATGCGTTCATTTAAGTATTTGCTCTTGTTTGGTGCAAGGATTTTGCGTTATTAATTTGCTTAATCCCTTTTTTATGAATTTAATTCAGCAAAAACGCAATAAGGGTGAAATATTTCAGCATTTTTTTACTCTCTACTCGGTGTACGCAGTACGTTCATAGCTCTCTAGAATTTGCGTGAAACAGATTGAGAAGAAAGTTAATGCGCTTTAAACATGATTGGTCTTCTAGCTTCCGTCTCGATTGCCAAGCACGTAAGTAAGAATATTGAATTCTCTGTCCTCATTACTTACCCTCTCCCTTACCATCTTGGTGAAAGCAATAAAGATGTAAGTATATAACCCTTACGAAATTGAAGCTGCTGCATATTGGTTGAGGAAATATTTGATTAAATTTAATTGAATAGAGATTTGGTTACTGGTAATATGAGAATATTTCTTTGTTGAATTTTGCGTTACCTATTTCGTTAACCTACTTGTCATTGTCTCTCTAACTGGCTAAGCCGACAGCATACCAAAACCGAAATTTGTTATCACGGTAGAATTTGTGGTAGCATCGATGCCTCCAACACAAAAGACAAATTTATAGAAGGCAAAAATTCATTCCTAGACATATGTTAAGGAACTGCAGGCTTTTCTTGGAAAACAATTTGGGATACCAAAAAAAGATACATCTTTGTCGAAGCCCATGCAAAAGATCAAATATCTTTGATCCAAAATGTTGGAATTTAAGGTTAAACGTTAGTAAATGCTGATAACAGATAATCAGAAATTTCAAGAATCTAAAGGCTAATTTAGAATGTCCATTTTGTTTATGAATCTCAGGATGGTATAACCCAATCAAGAAGTTCAGCTTTGATACTTCTAATGTCATCAAGTATGCGTTTGAATCAAATAATTCAGAAAAATTTAAGAATTTGGAAACTATTGGTTTATCTCATTCATATTCCCCTTCTCTGACGGTTAGATGATAGTCTACGTAGGCTTTGTGTCAACCTTGAACCCGTAGAGAAGCCAAGTGCAGTCGATTGAGGAAATTGTGGAATGCGCAGCTGTCGGTGCCAATATTCCAGATCAGTGGCATTGGACTCGAGATGTTTGAATATTTTGACTAGGGTGGGAGAAACTGATGAATTTAGATTGATGAGTTGCCTATACGGTGAAGGGCAAATGAGAAACCTTTAATCTCACTGGGTTGACGAACGTGGAAGGTAGTTTTAAGTACTGCTGAAATCGTGAGTGTGATTTGGCAGCTGGGAGGCTGTTGTGGGAATCCCTTGAGCCAAGGAAGTTACATAGAGGAACATCTTAGTAGATATGATCGCAGATTATCACCTCAGATATGCCTATTTGTAGCATTGGGGCTACACTTAGATTCCCTTTCTAGATGGATACACCTCACTAAGTTTCTCTCTGAAAAAGCAACGACAATTCCCGAGAGGATAAGATTAACGTGACATTTTTAATTTGCACATGGGAATATCAGGCTTTGTTGAGATTCAAGTGCTTTGCTCAAGAATTATTTATCACAATTTAATGCTATTCGACCGCTAAAATTGAAATCGATTGTCTCTATTATTCTAATTCAAAAAATACAGGTTGGTCAAACATTTCTTCCCCATAATACAATATTAGTCGATTTTTCTTACATGTACGCTCCTATTGGGCTTCCTATGCAAGCGACGAAAATCAACTAATAGAGCCCTCATCTGATTTGTCAGTAAAGGTGGGAGTAATTAGACTGAGGTGGTGTTTGACGATATCGATATCGACCTCAATTGATCGGAGGAATTTTCGGCATTTTCCCAATGAGGTTGCCAAATACATCACATAAAATGTGTCAACTGACTTCTGATATCATCTCATGTCACCTCCAATGGGTTCCGAGTTCTCATCTTACTTCTAAACATGACTTAGTAAAGCTGTGTCTAGTCCGTTTCTTGTCAAAAGGATATGACAAGTCATCAGAGCAATTCTATTTTTCCCATCACAGCTGCGCCTGTTTTTTGCAGCCTTACTATCAAAGTTACTATCGGGTCATCAAAAATTGTGCTAGGATAAATAAATAATTGAAACGTGCTTTGGTGATATCAGAGAAGAGCGTGATTATAAAAGTCAATGGAAAAGGAATTTTCACCACCCCATCGATTTTCACTTACTATAAAGTGTATGTTCTCAGAATATGTTCTCGGAATCTCCCAACCTGGCGATCTGCAGATAGTACATGGTAGTTTAACAGTGGCCAGCCAACGTGCCATTGATTAAAAATACTGGACGCGTCGTTATTGGTCAAAATAGCGGTACGCGCCAGTCTCTAGGACGCTCCCTCATATCCAATTGGCTTTGGATAGAAATATAGGGTGTGGTGACACTACGGTGACCTGAGATGACACAGGGACTTGTAAATCCCCCTCTGGACTGGGGAGTGCATTAGCCCTCCTATAATTGGCTAATTTGTTTACCAACCTCTCAGCAGAAAGTACGAAGCACACTTTATGCTCACCTTGCATCCTGGCGTTAGAAAACAAGGTGACTCATCTCTGTGACTCATCGCTGTCGACCAATCAGCCTCTTGAATATAGGCACCTAGTCTGTACCGGTTATTGAACATGGCTATCACTATGGTGGTTATAGAAAGGCGATTGCGCTCGGAAAAGACGGATAATCAGATGACAAGCTGAGACGCACTCAGTTAGACACCAACCTAGTCTAACCTTCTTTGTGGTTTGGTCTAGTTAATGAACATGTGCTATCCTCCATTAGCCTTGTGTCCAGTTAAACATTATTTGGTTGAAAGAAGTGATCTCTGAGCGATCAGTCATAGTATATCAATAATACTCATTAGACATCAATGATTTTTGAGCCCACTTTTGAGATTTGACATCGATCCTGTCAGATTTTGGATTAGGGTCATGCTAATAAAGGCTTTTTGCATATTTTGCTACCCAAAAATCTTTTTTGTAAGCTTTAATTGCAGTCCGTTTTAGTGTCACAGAGGGATCACTTTGAAAAATACTTTGTGGATTGGGTTGAAACGCATTCGGGACCCGTGAAGAGTTACTTTTTCCTATCCAGGGACGTAGCTATCTGACTGGAAGCTGTCTTTTAAATTAAATTACCACTCTCGTTGATAGTTTCATGGTTTTTAAGGTTTTTGAAATTCGCGATTCCGCCTGTTTGCCTTCCTTTTTTGAGTTATTATTATCTCAAAGTACCTGTTTCCCATATCAGAAAATAATTAGAATCACTTTCAGGGGTTCTGAACTACAGGAGCTTGCATGAAACCCTCTAGACATATATCTAAGTGGTCCGACATGTTTCTACTTGCTTAAGCTAGATAATTATACGGCTGTTAAAGTTACACTAGTTGTTAATGCACCATCGTTTAGAGATCTAAGTACAATTCACAATAAATGCTCTGTAAACAATTTATAAATGAGTAGCTATTCCTGAATGAAGCTAAGTGGCTCATTATTACTTTATAACTCATAATAGCATGTTAATAATGTAAAATAAATGTCATTTTATGAAAAAAGTTATCTGCAGATGGAATGAATTAACAAGGCGAGGGTCTTCAGGTCAGTCAAGTAGTTAATTTCGAATTAATTAAATTATTCACAAGTTATAAAAGTTAAGTCCCAATCTTCACTAATCACTGAGGTCTAATAGATGTCTGGGTCCAAAGAGGCAAAAATCCCACTAAGCACGCGAATCTGGAGGGCTCGGAAGAAGGCGAGGTTGAAGAGCGAAAAGTAGAGGAATGAGAGGAAAAAGGACGTTGAGTGCGAGGACGTAGGATAGGCCCAGGAGGAGATGGATTCCACCAGAGTCACCACAGGCTGCGACCTCCTCAAAGTTATTTTGGGAACTGCTGAATTTGTTAGTAATCACGAGTTTAGGAAGACTCGACTGTCAGGTCAAATCAGATGACCCATCCAAATATTTGTAAATCAACCGATATCTAATAGGTGTTTTATCATTTTCAATTGAGCTAAACATTATTTTATGTTCATATTAATTTAAACTAATCGGAGCTCGCAACCGTTCGTCGTTGTCATTTTCAACAATTTGAAAACGTTCCTAATTGAAAGCGCCTCAAATCCTGCAAAATAACTGTATATTACAAACACTGCAATGTCCGAAACTTTACTAATGCTTGACTAACCGAAGCTGCATTTATATTGATTAAATTCTCTCATTCACAATTTGAAAAATAAATTCTACAAGGAGATCTCATCTAACTCATGAGTCTCTACCTCTTGTTAGTAGATACAGAATAATAAGTTTCAGTTATTTTCCAATATAATGACCACACTAATCTTTTCTTAAAATTCCTTACTCATAAGTTTGGAAATTCCGATACTAGAGGAAGAACGGAAGAATTCGTCAATGCCAGAGTGTGTATTATGGGCAGTGTGTCTGTAATTGTGTGCAAGTGCGTTTAGATTTGGTTGACCTGTTTTATCGGTAGACATAAGGCCCAATTAGATTTTGTTCAGTGAACAAGGTCAAATGGCTAAGCACACGATTAGATACGGGGATTGTGACCCGTTGGGGGTGTCCCTGGTTAACGATGCGATGATACATTCAGACTAAGCTGGAGCATAGCACTTGTGTCAATTGTACTGAACATTAACTTTGCTCCTGCATTTTACTCTTTCAGCGATAGAACATATTTCGCACTACCTTCAAATATTCAAAGCACCATATCAATGCCCCCATTTCTTGACTTGGAAATATTATTCTTAAGGTAACATTTGATAAGCCAGACACCTCAACAGCACGTGAATAAAGTCTTTGGCTCTGATTATCATGGTGAAAAACTCAGTATATTAATGTCTTATGGTTTCTGGAATATCCTCTTCTGCCAGGCGTGACAAGGGCTGAGACTGAGTGGTTTGTCCCTAATTTATTTGGCCAAGTTTGCTTATCGGTAACCCAAGACAATCAAATTGCATTATATTTCGTCTAATAAACACTCCGGGATGTATGCCTACTCTCTTCTCTCGGGTCTTGGGACCCCCTTCTTAACTTGGTTAGTTTACCCATCTAGTAAGGGAACTTAAGAGCAGCTATTCGCTACAGTCCTGCTGATTTTGATTGGTGCTTGAAACACGGCTGAACTCTTCTACCGGCTCTGGGTTTAATCGAACCATGCTAGAATAATTAGCATGGAGGCTGAGCTGGGACACTTCTCAATCTTTTAAAAAACCTGTTGAAAGACAATTCATTAAATTTGACATTGTTATCGACCTCTGGATCCAGTTTGCAAGTTGTATCACAGAACTTCCGTAGTAAATAGTTTAGTTAATGAGCCCATTCCGGGGCTCTTAGTACTTTTTCGAATTTGGATCTCGGAATTTCAGATCATGTATTTCACAACATTATACTTTGCACCTTATAAACCTGGTTCGTTATAATGCTATTTGAAGGCAAAACTCTTCGAGATACTTCCATTCTATTGTTCACCTGAATTTTCACAAACTTGTAAATGCGTAGGAAATGAGTATAGGCTTAAGTAAGTAGCAATTAAGTGGACTTTTGGGGAATCCGTGTGTAATGTGAACCTAAAATTTTAGAGTGAAATCCCATTATAAGATTTATGAATTCAGAAAATCCATTTACATCACCTATTAGACTGGTTTTAAGCAAAATAAATAACTACCATTCTTGAAAAAATAAAACATTATCAGAAATAGGAAAATAAGGAAATTTTTTTAAATTTTTCCATATCCACAATTTCAATGGCAGTGTTTGCCAATTAGGGGACAAGCTAGTTCTTGTAATTGAGGGATTTGTGATAGACTGGTCTGTTGATGTCAACCAAAATGACCTGTTCACAGACTGCAGAGAAGAAATTTTAAGGAAAGTTTCTTTTTAGTTTATTAGATCGTAGTCGAGCTTCTAAGGAAAATTTAATGCATATAACCACACGTTTATTGGGTACGAATAGTCCAGAAACCGATTGATAAAATAATTCTAAAGATGGTAATAAAATTTCGTTCAAATAATATAATCTTCTCTAATTCTAAACTTTTGGGTTCATTCAAGAACCTGATAAAGAGTGTTTGTGCATTAATTTGTGTTGGTATGGTCAATATTTTTAAGTTTCTGAAGCATATTTGGACCTGAAAAATGAGTTAGAAAAATACGGCGCTCTTTACTTGTTCTACTAAAGAGCTCCTTATGGATTCATCATTAGGTTTTTTATGCATATGTCACCATACATGCAAAACACGTCTTTTATATCGAAGGGACATCGTAAATGGAAGGAAACGGAAAATATTGTTCGTCAAAATCCTCGATCGCCTCTGACGCGGAACAGAAGGCTTTTCATTGTCGTCTTATAAGACGACCCTCTGGTATTTAGCAAACGGACACTTCTTCTTTTGCAATTTTATGCTGACTAATTCCTCTATCCATTATCTCTTGCTGCTGACTAAACCAATTATTTTTATCAAAAAAATGAGAAGATCAACCTGTTTTAAAGCCACAAGAAATCGCGCAAGCGCTTCTGTCTATCAGAGATACACATTTACTGTTTTCAGCAATGGATTAGATGAATTGTTACATCTCCAGCCTTTATTCTCAGATGAAGAGTGCACTTCTAAGCCCAATCTCAGCGTCTGTTGCAATTAAGTATGCGTGACTCTCCGCGCTGCTTTGGTGAGTGTCCTCAGCTCTTCCATCTAGTGGAACCATCCAAAGAGTCTATACTGTGTACCCATTATTTCCTTATTTTAAGAAAGATAAGTTCTGTTTGGGAAGTGTATGGGATATGAGCACTGATTAGTTTACCAGTTGAAAGACGGTGTAGATGGGTCTGCTAGTCCCGTAAAGTACCTTTGTGTGAACACAGGGAGGTGTGCGATACTAGGCTTGTAAGAGTGACCTGAGAGTATCACCACTTGGATTGAGAGCATTGGCACTAATCACTTTGGTTAAGTTGCTAACCTATAGATCAGGTCAACCAAAATGTAACCCCACCACACACCATCACACATCACACACACACATCTCCCTCCAATCTTTCACATCTGTTTTTGTAATCTGTAATCTAGGAAGAGAATCAGAATTGCTATCGTTAACAAGAATATGCCGCAGGGCGTTTGTGGTTCTATTTCGAAAACTGTTATCTGAGATGCGACGATGTTTACGCAGTTAGCAAATTAAACACTTTTTAAACCACTTTTATTAAATACACCTTCAGGAAAAACGATGTGTCTAAAATCTGTAGTATACCAGTGAGAGGGCTTGGGAGAAGTTGGTATCAAGATCCACTGATCACAGAAAAGGACCTTCGTCACCCAACATTCGCCAAGGCACATAAAAATGCGAAGCAAGCGTTTTTTTGGAATTCGTGGAAGTAGATTCGTTGGGGCAATGAACAGGTTCAAATGCTCCTTAAATTTGCAAGATCTATGCTTTATTGAACCGAAAATCAAGAAAATATTATTTCTTTCATTCTCAAGATACACAAAATTGGTGCCAATGAGAGAGAATCATTAAACATCCCGCTTCCTTAAAATCCACGAGAGGGACAATTTGGAACTCAGGATCGTAATGGTAGTGTTAATCACTGACCAACACAAAGCTTTGTGCAGCCATCGTGCTAAAGCACACAGGTACAATAAAACTGTAGCTTAAAACTCTACATTTGATCGGAAGACTGAAAAGGGAGCAACCAATAAAATGAATTTATCCAGTTGTTCATGCAGTCTAATTCCACCGTCAGGGTCATTGCTTCATTTCGTAGAAGTTAACGACAATTCTCGCCCATGGACTTACTACGTCTCTAACCCTGGAGGGAGTCGATCTTTTAAGACCTCAGCCTAAGAGCTGGCCATGCATGACTCATCTTTCAGAGACTGCATCAGACGTGCTTGACTTGACCGCTGATACGGATGCAGATGGCTAACGCACACGAGGGGGAGTACATCGACTTCAACGTCACGCGCCTCCCCCCCCCTGAGGTGAAAAGAAAACAGGCCGACCGACGCAAATAGTGCCAAGTTAAATTAAATCGCAATCTCAACAATGACTAAGTGCAAGATAAGAGAACAATTAATAGCATTCCTCAAAATACCGATAAAGCACCCTCAAAATCAATATAAACCACTTCGAGTCGTCTATGGAGTCGAAGAGGAAGGAGCAGCTGACGAGATTTTTCAGCGTTTCCTCATCCAAAACTAGGAGAATGACACCCAGCTAAAGCACTGAGGGATCGGCAACCATGTCTGTAATAAACATCCCTTCAACAAACAAGTAAGACTTCTAGAATCAGATTCAAAATCAGATATCGAGATTATGCCCGTGATTTCCGCAACTTGGACCTTAGGTTACCGGCTCTAGCTCATAAAAGAAGGTCGGAATAAGTGGGCACTCTCTTCTGATCGTCAATACGAACCCAATCACTAAGGAAGGTAACTCACCTAGGTAGAAAGGAGCAACGTGTCTTTAGAAAACTTTTTTGAATTTGAACTATAAAAATGGTATTTTAATTCCATTCTACGATAGTATATTTCTTTCGTTGTGCAAGTCAGCGTACTAGATAGGCGCACTTCGATTTAAAAACGAGTTCCCACACCTGAAGGAGCCATAGTTATTCTTGCACTCCGGAAAAACCACATCCTTTATGTAATTCGAACACTGGGTTATATTTTATGATACCATAGGCGATGATTTTCCATTTTGTCAAACGCGATAGCTATCTTTCTCTTTCAACTTTCTTAGGAAACAGAAAGCAATGAAATCGACCTTTCCTACTATCTATGCAGAATTAATCAGCTCCAGAGGAAATGGAGACTACGATGATATGGATATGCTGTTGAAGTGCAGGGCGGTAACGACCACGGATCAAACACAAATCGCCTAGTCATGATTTGGGTTTCTTCGCCAGAATAAGCTTTCATAACTCCGTAAGCATCGTGGTGGGGGTCATTTCTCCTAATACAAGGTTACTCATCCATCCTCGGTTTTCTCTTACCTTGGATGCTTTTGGGAATTTAACTTATAGTACAAACCACTTTAAGTCATCCATGTATCATTAGACCAGCCGAGCTATTAATTCCA
>JAUOZQ010000868.1:0-22132 GCA_030710315.1 Anomotaenia brevis
AACTGATCACATTTATAACAATTTGCTTTCCTAATTTTCTATGCACTTCGTAGTTTATACCCAAACCGAGATTAAAACAGCCAATTTAAAAGGAAGGGCAAACAATCATGACCGTAACTTTATAACGAAAGTTTAAATGTGAAGAGAAATAGTAATCGTTGAACCCATTTTTTAATTCGGTGGGTAAATGTTTAGCTTACAAGCAAAATTATAATTTTGAGGATAGTTCGTGATCTTCAATGTTAAAAATCGACAATCTAAATAAAATTTCAAGTTTAATGTCAATAGTTGTTCAATTTGAACAAGGATTAAAGCCTGCGTAGTCTTTTAACTGGAACTTGTTGGTGCTTTCAAATAATGGCTATTTCCATTCCGCATCCGCTAGGTCTCAAAATTCATATTTTAAATAAATATGAAAAATCATTCCAATAAGCTTAGTGGAAAAATTATCCTTATATTTGTTTTTTTTACTGTCTTTCTCATGCAATTCATTGTAAATGGGCAGTTAAATATATTCTGCGTGGAAAAATAAATATTTGAACAGTCTTCCTACCACAAGCATTTGAAAATGTTTGCCTTATTTGCCGTTTAGATATATTATATACCGTTTTTTAGATATATTGAATAAAAATCCATAAAAAAATATTTGAATGCCTCAGTGAATTCCAAATAATGTGATTAAAATGCATATTTTCAACTAAAACATGCATTAGGAATGTGATTATAGAAGTGAGAAGCAATTCACATTAATGATTTGCGAAAATGCCGTCGTTGGTGATTAAAATTGTGTTATCTTTTTATCTGCAATGGAGTACCGGAATAAATTTAGCCAGCAATTTCTGGAATTTTAAAGAAATTAATGTCTGTCACTGAAAAAGGAACGTAATGCTCTAACCACACACGTTTGGCAATGTTTAAGACTCGTTTTTAAATTTAAAAAGCAAATCGCCCATTAACTTGTAAACTGTTTGATAAATTCACTGTATGCTAAAGTTTGTCACAGATGTGACAAAAAATCACGGCAATAATCTTAATGAAAGATGTATAAATAGTAGTTTCTCTTTCGCTTTATAAACTATCTAGTTTTGTTGTTAGCGAAGCACGGTATTTATTTGGAATCCAATAATTCACAAATTATTTAATCCTCTTTTGCAATTTTGATTGTTTTCCAATTTGGGTTTAGAGTGATGTTGTTTTCGGTGCTTCATGAAAATTCAAGTGTACGCTTTACCTACTCCTTAAACTATAAAAGGTTCAAATTTTAATTTGCATAAATGGTACGTTGCATAAAATTAAGCATATATTTATTCGCATTATTTGCAACTCAAAAGTTTTTTTTTACTTTTCATCCACATATTAAAGCAATCAAGGACAATTAATTATCATCAATTTTTTAGCAAATTTTTGATATTTTTTTGAATTTATACCAACTTTTGTGATTATTGTTAAGGCAAAGCTGAATAAAATGTGCAGCTACAGGCAGGCAACATTTACATACTGCTTTACCATTTATCTAGATCCTTTTAAAGTTAAGCAAACAAAATGTTGACAGAAAGACACAAAGTGTTGTATCTCATCAAGGTCTGAATGCATATGTATCTCGCCCATCAGTAGACTCTGATGGCGATATTATTAGCATAGATCAAATTAAAACTGCTCGAATTTGTTTGACTGTTTAAAATTAGCACTTGTCATATGAGAAGTGCTAACGGCTTGATAAATGCAAGTAATCGAGAGCTTTTTACATTTCACTTAATGAACAATATTAGGTTTTGAAAAATGTGAAGCATTGATCCAAGTTTTTTGAATAAGTAAATATGGTTTATCGAATCTCGACAATAAATAAGAACATTACCTTAGTGCAATTAAGTACAGTTATATAACCATAAAAAGATCGTTTTAACAATAATGTGGGGACTATTTGTTGTTGGTTTTCAAAGATTCATAATGCGGAGCTTTCGAGAAATGTGGTAGATGTATTCATGTTCAATTGTTTGACGTATCATTTTTAAATTGCATTCGAGATTATTAAATGTCTACGCACAAAACCAAAATTGGAATAAAATATTGCATATAGGATAAAAAACATGCTTTTGTCACTAAAACCGTCAATGAGATCATCGGGAGATAAGCCTTCTGATGTTGGCTAGGAAACCATGTTAGAAACTTATTACTAGATTTACAACTTATTGTTATTTTTTGAAAAAAATGGCATTTTTAATGCATATAGCAACTTATTATACTGCGTCTCTTTCGATTACGTAAGCAAACATATCTTCACTGGCACCTCTTTAACAACTAAAATATGTCAATTAGTAGACTTATAACTTTGAAATTATCATATTATGCCATAAATATGCATTAAAAGTCTTAAAGACACATTTTTTGAACTGATTTCGTGTATATATCGGAATTACGTAGCAGGATATGCAAGATCACCATCTGCTCAATTTCACACTTTTTCCTATATCAAATCGGTAACGCGTTTCCAATCTTTTAATAGCCAAGGAAGCGAATAAAATTTATCCACAAATGTATATAATCCATCAATCGTGAGAAGAAACGGACTTTAATGGGCGACAGATGCAATTTATCGCAATTTCCTTGCAAAATTATTGCACTGACCGTGATATGAATGACAGTGTTGAATTTGTCGATCATTCTCTTGGCGTTCATCTAAGCTTTCCCTCGAAAGTAAAAAAAATTGTTATTATGTTTCTTAAACCTCATGGATTTGTTTAAAATTGGGCAAACCATGTCCTTAAAAATTGGAGTCTTGATTATAGATCTCAATTTTTCGATATTTCATCCCCAAAATAGAGTTTCAAGTTTGGTGATTTTTTAGTTTGTATAATGAACTGTAGGCACGGCAAAAAACCCAAATATTTATTTCAAATTTAAATTCTGCAATTAATAATAAATACAGAATTCCAAAAAATATTTTAATTGATGATAACTGCCTACCGATTTTTAATGGAACAAAACTGTTTATGGTAATTGTCCCTGTAACATTTTAGCAATCATGCGTGTTATCCAAAGAATACATTTCCGTGAATTTATGAAATATCTTTATGCAATAGCTGGTACTTTTACACATTATCCAAAGAGAGTTGCAACCCTACCTCGTTAATCAATGACCACGTAATTAAGGGAGAGGTGAAGAGACTGGATAGACGTAAGATAACATGATTTTAGATGGCATTAAAATATGAGCACTTAGTGTATTGCTCAATTCCTTTTTGCATAACAGTTTATAGTTACCTGTCTCACTTAGAGCATTTTAGAATTACAAGACAGCTTTGTGAAGAACAACTCGTTAGAGCAAACCAGTTTATTGCAATCACCAAAATGAAATTGCCTTCAACGGAGACTCAGTAGTTATTCGTTACAGTTCTGCAGACTTCACGTTCCAGTGACTGACATAAAAATCAACTGATAAAATCTTATCTGAGCTTCATAAATATGCGAAAAATATTTCATTTAAGGAGAGTAATATGAAGATGATCTTATTGAACACTATATACTTCCTGATTTTTTTAAATATTGTATGCTTTTTGATCAAATTTAGGGGTTTACAAGCGTTAATTCTTCAAATATCATGACTGCCTTTAATTTAAGCACCTATTTCTAAAATTTTAATTGATCTTTTGATGGTATAGCAGCCATTCAGTGTGACAAATATGTTAATGCAGTTGCACACAAAAGCAAACAGTTTATTGCAAAGCAGCCATAAAAAGAGATTGTTCTTAACATAGTGGGGTGAAAAACCATAAATTATATGATTTTAGGGAATTTACCCTTAACCTGAGCAGTATCAAAAAGATACACTATTTTAGACTATGCAACCACTTTATTAAAATTGACACCAGAGTCCACTTTATTTTTTTCTAATTTTATCAACGATACTAAAGCAGTACGAAATAATGTATCCATGTCAGTTGAAATTATAATTGCAAATAAATGGTATGATTTGTTCTCATTTTCCTTTTCAAAACTCACCGAAAATAGAAAGTTCTGTAGAGTCCAATATTAGGAAAAGAGTCACCAGAGTAGGCCTCTAACGTCATGGGACGCAGGCTTATCTTACCAGCTGTGATTCTATTTTTCGATACCTAGTGCGAATCTCACTTAAATAAAATAATATTCTGCATTTATAGTAAAACCCGCAGCATAAAAACGTTCAAAAAATTCATGCAGCGACTGGGAAAGCAGTTATGCGATAGTCCATTATTGCGAGCATAATGCATTATTTTATTCAAATGTCAATTAATGGTTAAATTTGAAATTTTGCACCTACTATGTGTACCTTCCTAAAAACTCAAAACGAAGATTTCTGAAACGCATTACAAAATTGGTTAAAATTCAAATTTCAACCTAATGCAAATGCTCGTGGACCAACCACTTTAAAACCACAAATAGTACGAATAAACCCGAAAATATGCTTTTGACTCTCGATAATGATTTTTGCCTTGTCATTTATCTTCAATAACAGAGAGAAGTTAAAAATTATACTGTTGAATTTAATTATAATTTAATAGTTATACCATTGCCACTCTCCTAGTCTAACTTAACAATCATTAAATGTTGCAGTTTATTTGAAAAAAAATTAGATCAATGCACTTTAGTTGTATCATTTAATACAAATATTTTCTGAGTAAAAGCATGCACTGTTAGCGACGATGAGCATTACTTACACAATCCTCGTTATTATATTTAATATGATATTGCTAAAAAGCAAATAAATATGAATCAGTAACAAAATCATATCAATAATATGATTATAACTAGAAAAGTTTACTGCTTAAATCGACACAACATATTAGATACCGTTTAAATTAGTGTTAACGTTTTGATACCCTAATATGTTACCAATAAATTTTATCGATAGTTAATAACACCAGTAATGCAAATTTGCACATTATGTGCAAAACGTGTTTGTTTAATTTGAGTTGGTTTCTTGTGTGTTCCATCGGCTGTTTCGCGTAATTCTTCAGTAGTGATGGACTTTGGAGCAGCTTTGATAAAGATACTAACAAGTTCGGAACATTCCCGAAAATATTCGTTTGTCAACGACAAATCAGTAGGCAATTTCACCATTTGCCGGAAGGGTCCAAAGTTCGCGCTGGGTCGCTACTTCGTGATTGTAACCTCTTACGGGAATGCCAGCCTGATCATTACCCCCTTCAAATTGGTATATGGCTGTTCCGAAGAAGGCGAAAGTATGATGTGATGAAACTGATTGGCAACGTGCTCCCAAAAGCCCCTCAAGATAATTCTTAATTTCCGCTATCGGTTTTGATAGGACGTCAAAAATATATCTGCTAATAAGAAGTTGTTGAAGCATGCTTTATTTAGATTTATTTATTATAGTCATATTATTCTGAACGCGTTTAAACATTAGTAAATGTTTATATAATTTTTCAGTCTTTGTAGTTAAAAGTTCATTGTGCATTATTAAAGATTTGCCACAACTACTCTTTGGTTATTAAGAACATTTTTAATATCTGCTGTCATTTTTGTTCACACATCAAAAATACGATGTAGTTAGAGGGGAAAAATAAACTTGACTGCTTGTATTAATAGCCCAGGAAACGTTTCTTGCACGAAAAATGAAGTTGTTAAACTTGCAAGCAATTTGCATAGCTTTAAATCGAACTCAAATAAAATCTCGTTGCCAGATTCAACGTTGTGCTGGAAATGTGCGCTGAAAGTTCTAAATTAAAATCAATTTTCTATGTCCATTTCAATTTCGTTAATTTAACTTTAAACTCTAATAAATTGGTCTAAAGTTGGGCTTGAGCATTTTGTTAAAAAGTTTAAATCCTATGTGCATAATTTTTCCAGGGTTGTCATTGATTGTAATATTTTCCATTAATTTCTCACTATTCCAATGATCTTATTGGATAATTTTACTCTCTGTTAAAGAAAACTCTATTTTGCCTTTGTTTGAGTAAGAACACCTATCAGCTATTGAGATTCAAAACTTTATTTTTATTTGTATCTCTGATACAACCTGGATTAAAGAATTACTTTTGAAAAGTTCACATTATTGTTCAATACCTTTTGTTGAGTATAAAAGGATAGAGAAAGAGAGTTTATCTCTTGACTGTCGATATGATATCTTCAAGCTGATATCTCTTTTTTAGTTTGGGATGTAGAAAACTCATTGATATGGGGAAAATATGGATAGTGTTGATTAGTTATTCAACTCACATTTTGCTATTTTGCATTTGCAACGCATTCCTGTAATTTAGGTATAATGAATTGGAGACAGTAGGCTAAAACTACACAGGTTCTAATTTTTTACAATTTCTAACATGGATCAATAATAACTGAGAATGTTTCGTACCTAAATTGTAAGTTATACTCGCTTTAATGCAATATTTTCTCATTGGCAATCAAAAGATATTAATCATATACGGTAAATGACGGAAATCAGATACATTTTGCTGCGCACAAGCTTATCTTCTCTCTTTCATAATTTTATGGAAAACTATTTTTGGTCTTTCCGTAGCATCGAAGAAAATTTGATAGTAAATGATTCTTTACAAATAGAGGAATCAATGTTTTGGAGAAAACCGCTATGATTTTGAATATCATAAAAATGCGTTGCCTGCCGAAACATATATGATTAATCACTATGACCTGTTTAATATAGACATAAAAATATATATTATTTATTAGGAACAGGAAAAAAATCAAAATAACTTGCTATTTTTTGATATGTGAAAGCAGAAAACTAGTGAAAATACTCAATTTGTATTTTTTTACCAATTAAATTAAACAATCATCTGATTTTGGATCAAGTTTCATTTTATTATTCATGTACATGACATACACTCAGCTTTTTGTCAATATTATTGTTTGAAATTTAATCATTATACCCTAAATGGTATGGAGCTTTTAATTGCCTTTTAGGAAATTAAACAGTAGATAACCCAGAACTTAAAATTCGTGCACAAAATGAACCAAATTAATAGAGAACCGGTAGTTAGTTTTACAAAAATCAGAATGTGCATAGATTAACCCACCATCTGCTATTCACTGCTCTTAAATCGGATTATTGCTTTTCGTATACAAAAACAAAAATATTCAAAGACCAGTACTCTTGTTCCTGGGCTAATTTCTTCCCGTTTATCAAATAATTTGAGCGGCATGCAAAATCTAAAGCGGTTACAGCTAAAGAAATATTTTACAAGAAGAGAAATATTCCAAGATTTTACTTTACCAACATTCCTAGTTAGTTCGAGGATGAAAGCCTAGCAATGGACGGGATTCATAAAACGATATTTTTATAGCTGCAGTAAATCCAGATTATATGATTTACGTTTACAAACTTGACCTTATTACTGTTTAATGTAAAATTTCGAAATTGTTGCCGCATTGAATTGTTTTTCAGTCAGTAGAAATGTTTTATCTCCATCAAGCACTCTTTACCGAACTCTTGATTTTCTACCCCATTATCTTGCATTTCCTTCTGAGTTTAAGTGGTAAGAAAAAGATACTCCTTAGGAATATTTTTGTGCTTTTGGTTAACACGCAATAGCGCAATTTAGCCTTGTGTTTATACAAAGTTTAAACTGAAAATAATACCACCCTACCAGTTACGTTAAATAAATTATTGTCGTGCTTTTGCGCATGCACGTGATAACGTCACAGAACAAAGAAATCAAAGGATAAAAAGTATGCTTTATGCGACAAATTGGATGGATCTGCATCATAATGACAGAAGTAGAGCCGAGCGAGAGAAATATGTACGTCGAAATATCTAGTCGAATATCAAGTCTTCATCAACTTAGATTGGATAAAGGAATAATGAAGACGACATTCAGAATAAAAAAGATAGATAAGCACTTTAATGTCATTTCCTATTATAGAAAATATCGCTATATTATGCGTCATCCCCTTGTTAATACCTAAATAAAGTGCTTGAATTACCAGTAGACATGATATCTAAATCAACAATTATCTACATTGAACATACATGTTTGGAATTACTAAACAAATTTATACAAGTAATTTTAAAAGTTTAAAACTTTCCATTTTTACTATCATTTTTGGCGGGAAGCAAATCCGTTTTATTCCACTAGAACCGAAACATTTGCTGAGTACTCTTCAACGTGACATCGTAGCATTATAATCATAATTGGGATTTAACAAGCAGTGTAGAAGTTAATAAATGAATCCTTGTATTTTAAATCAGGATAATCGACGTTCAATTTGAAATTTGTTTTAATCAGCAGTGCCTTTATTGCATATTCATCAACTTATGAAAGGACAAACTGACTTATATGAACGAAAGCTGAGTGGTTGAAGTATCACGTACCTCCATTTTTGATTGGTTACCAAAAGTCAGTAGAAGACCATTGGCTGCTTTCAATGCATGAAACATTTAACTGAAACATTCTAGATAAGCAGTGGGGTAATTCATGCAACTCAACTTAAAACGTCATGCGTCTACTTGTATCGAAGCCTTTAACCAAGCTTTATGTCGAATGTTTCATAATAATCTTCATATCCGGAACATATTGGTATTTTCAATTGACTCCTTTGGTTTTTTTCTATTCTGCTAATCGATGTCTTTCGAATCAATAGCCTTGTAGTAACTCAATGATGGCGCGATGTTTTCAAATGGGTTTTTGTAAAATTATTTAAAAGTAATTTAGCATATTAGCAACAAAATAGTCAGTGAATTTTTCATTAATCAAAACCCAAACGACCTCAGCCTTATCACAAAATGACGTATTTTCCTAAAAAAAACTTGATGCATTTGATTTTACAAATGCCAAGGTTACATAAATTCAAGCATTCGAAGTTGCAGTGTGTTTCCTCATTTTCAAAGTGCTAAAGGTAATCACTATAATATACTCGGATTGGCTACATTTCCTTTAAGATCCAACCTATCAGCAAAGTACTGTGGCTTATTGTTTTGCTATTAATCGAGTAAAAGCATCTCAAATTAGGCGTCCATAAGAAGAAAATTTATTATAATGACCAAAAAGCTGTACATTTGAATGTGCGAATGCATAATTAATTGCGTGATTTAAGAGTATATATTCTTATTTACTAAATAGCCTGCTGTAAACCTTGTAAAATGATGCTGTTAAGCCTTGTTCAAATGTTTAACAAAAGCATTTAGTGATCGGTTTCCATGAGTGCTTATTCAAGATGTCGATCCAGATTAGACATTTAGCATGACAATTTAACGGAAAATGTATTTCGATTTTACAAATGAATTGTATGCTTTAGGATATTGAAGGACCGTACTTAAACTAGATTTCATGCAATTTTGTCTTTGTTAATATCCTCATATTATGTTCGTTTATGTAAATTGTCTCGTTCGGAGGTAAAATATCGAGACAGTGGCTGATATTAATATTTTTTCCTTACCTAGAGATGTGACGTGGCTTTTGGAGGTGCTAGACTATCCATCCGCAGATAAACCCATCCGAAGTGGCTCTCCCAGTGTATGTTTTATAGATCATTGCACTCTTAGCTAGGAAAACCCAGGAGGTTGAAATTTGTGCCAATTTTTATGAGCGTACCTTTCAAGAATCACATAGAAAACAATTTAAATCGGAATAGTCTCATTGGCTTAGATATTGAATATAAAAATCGCGTTAAAACCGTTATAAAGCAAACACATCTTACTAATGAAGGCTCTGCCATGGACTGCTACAATTAGTTCAGGATATATTATTTTATCCAAGAGAATTTGGTAGAAACCGAATAGTTGCAAATAGCAAAATCGATATTTTAAAGAGGATCTCATCGATTTCTGGAAACAAAAAGTAAAAATTCTTAATATGTTATTTTTAAGCTTTTTTTAAAACAGGCTATCTTCAATTCTAATAGACATTCTTGCTATTTGTTAACAAGTCAAACAGTAATTTTTAGTTGTATGCTTATTTCAGTGTTTGAAATTCGGCCATCATGATTATAGTGTTAGGCATGTGTTAATTGATGTTTAAAAGATCCCTCTTTCAATTACGCTTACATAGGCGTCGATAGAGCAACCGGTTAACCATAAAAGAAAAGGCAGAACTTAAAATCGGTATTTGAAATATGCACAACAGACAATTGCGAAAGCTAGATCCATGCAAAAGTGTTCAATTTGATACACGGGCTCTTGCACTTTCATCCCTGAATAAACTATACTTTGTCCTACTGGTTAAATAAAGATCAAATTATTGAATCAAGATCTCAAGATTTGGCCACTTTTACCTAAAACACTTTCTAACCATTTTTTAAACCAGAACGGGAGCAAAATGACAAATTACTTGCAAATAACACAATTTGGAGTCGATCGCACACTTAATTCGGTCTAGCTTTCTAGAATAAGTAAATTTCACTTTTCCCGTTATTTGAATCCAGTCAATCATTTGCCTTTTTGCAGCACTAGCAAGGCAATTACCAATTTTAGTGACGTCATAATCATCCCTTTTGTGGGTGTTTCAATTATTCTCATTAGTAGGAAGGAAAACACTGAGAGAGTGGCCGATAGTGAATTTCTTCTTCGTTTTTAAATGTGATGTGGCCTTAGGATTTCTGGACAGCCCCATCCACAGGAAGACCTACATTTAGTGGTCCCCACTGCATGTTTGTACATCACTGAGCTTTTGGAGAGGAAAATTCAAAAAGGTTGAACTCCGCACCAGTTGAATTGATGCACACTTGTGTACAATAAATCGATGTGACCAGTTTGAGATAAAGCTTTAACTATTAATTGTTATGGACACAAAGCAGTGTAAGTAGTATGTTAATTTTTTCGTCTGTGAACGCAAACGTTGAGTGTTTGTTTTTCAAAATGTTTATTTTTTTGAAATACCGCTATTATCCCTAAAATGGTGGCTATCGTATATTCGCCTTTTTCAAAATCGTTCAGTAAATCATCAATACTTACAATTTGTGTACACCTTAAACCGAATTATTGAAAAGCAATATTTATTTTGTAAATAAATCGGAAAGTTTGAAGTTTTAACCCACCACATCTAATTCATTAATCTTAAATGCCAAAAATGTGTTCAAACACAAAATAGCGATATGTGCGTTGAACAACTGTTTGAATCTACCAATATCGTTCTATATTAGGGAGCTGTCGGCATCCCGCACTAAGAAGTAGGAGTCGATTAGAAGAAAGCATATTAAGCATTTAAAAAATAACTCTTTGTATCCCTTAAATTCAACGAAACCTATTAAACATTTTACGAAAATATTGCATTTATCCTTGATTAAAATGGAATAATTAATACAGACACGAAAAAGTTGGGTAATAAATCTCGAATGATACGAATATTTTTCTGTCAGATTTCAAAAAAATTGTCTTCGACGTATCACCCTTACAAATCGAGCGATGAACTTGTTAAATTTCAACTGCACATTTCGTTTTTTGTAATATTTCAAACACTTTTACGATAAAATCTACAGTGGAAAGCTAAAAAATCCAAAAATGGAAGAGATTCGTAAATTCATTAATTCCGAAACCTACCACGTTTGACTACAAACATTACTAACAAGTTAACTTTTAATCAATGAATATCATATCACAAGTATGCAACGCCTACCAGCGAAACGAACCATGGCATTTAAAAAACTAATTATGCCTGATTTGTACGTTACTCACCGATTCCTGTAACAAGATTTAGTTAAACTATATATATTACTTAAAAATATATGTATTTTGTGCAGTTTGTAAGGTCATTTTCTGTCAAATTCTTTTTGGTGCTACGTTAAGATGGAAAAAATCCTTATGCAACTGTAACAGAGAGAAGATGAGCTTGCGTGCATCAAAATGTCTCTGATTTCAGTTGGAACTTGTATTGCATAATCAGTAAAACACTCAAGATTTTAAAACGAATGTTTGTTAAAATCGATGTTTGAAATAGGGTATACACCATATACCGGATATCTGTCGTGTATGGTAGATATCTTTTGATTGCCGATGAGAAAATCTTGCATCAAAATATGCAAAACTTACAACTTTTGCACAAAATATACCCAGTTAATACCGATCTATGTTAAGAATTCTGATAAACTAGAACACGTGCATTTTTAACCCACCATCTACATTTCGTTATTCTTAAATGAAAAGAATGCGTTGTAAATGCAATGATTGCAAAATGTGCATTGAATAACTGATCACAACTACCCATATTGTTCTATATCAACGAGTTTTCTACATCTTAAACGGAAAAACGAGAAGTCAGCTTGAAAAAACATCAGAATTCGAGAGATTAACTCTCATTCTGTTTCATTTTAAATCCAGCTAAAGGTGTGGAACAATAATGTGAACCTTTTTAAAAACGTAATTTCTCAATCCTACTTTGTATCAGAGGCATAAATTTAAAAAAAACTTTTTTGGAATCCCATCCGTTGATTAGTCTTTATACACGAACAAAGCTAAAATGACTTTTTCTGGATAATGTTCAAACTGTAAAATTAAGTTAACAGCATAAATCTTTGTTTTTTGAAATGGTGCATGCATATGAATACCACCTCTTTATAAAAATTGCATTTCAAGTTCAATGATTAAAAAAATCCTTCTATTTGTTCATGAGGTTGTGACTTCTTCACAAAACTAAAAAACGGTAATTCTTTAACCACACTGCTTTAGTTCTCTCAAATCATTTTTGTTTTCCATATATTGATAGATATGATAATTGTATATTAAATTTTGATTAAAATGACTTTATTTTTGACTTTTATTATCTGGACTTGATTGATAAAATTTATTTAATTAATCTTAATACTGTTTGTTAAAATCCTAGTTATTCCAAAACTGTTTTATATCTCTTAGGTTTTTTGAGCTCAAAATTTATCCATAATCCTTCAATAGGAGTTTAGTTAACAAAGTAGTGAGTTATTGTTATTGGTTTTATATGGAAAAGTGAAATGATTACCAGAGCAAATCTCGCTCCAGCTTGAGGCATCTGATTTGGAGATAAAATAACTCCTAATTAAGTTAAAAGTGTTTACTGGGGAGAATATAATAAAGAATGAGTCTTATTAAGCCTTATATTAGCGTTGCAAAATAAAGATGAGTTTTGTAAGTACAAATTCAGACCATTTATAATCCTTCCTATTAAGGTTGCACCACAAATATACGTACTGCAATTTGATGGATCTACACCATGATGACAGATGTAGGCCACAACCAACGAACCATGTCCATCGTAATACCTAATCATAAATTACTCTTATGTAAGCCTTACACAATTTATGCAAATTCTCTTTATTGACACATATTTACGGTGCCTTAATTACCAAAATTTGTGGCATTTAAAGTAGCGGTTATATAATTTAAACTCTTTTTAAATAAAATTCATAATACATTATAAGGCAAAACGATTAGGAATTACCATTTCTATAAATAAGGCAAATATTATGGCAGAAGCAAACCCGTCTTCATGACTTGTTAAATAAAATCTAAAATTATTACTTGCAAAGGACAAAAAAATAGTGAAAACAATCCCCTAAATTTATGATTTGCAAAAGCTGTTAAAATGCATATGGTCATTATATTGTTGCATTGTGCCGTTTGTAACCACTTTTAAAATGAATCTTTGACATAGAAAATGGAAACGATATAAACATTTGTTAAAATTGCAAGTAAGTTCTACATGAACGGTTTCCAATCAAGGATTCTGCATTGCCCATAATTTAAGTTTTCGAAATTGGCAGATAGAAGAAGTTTAAAGTAATGATTTGCCTGCATGAGTTTTGGTAATTAAAATTGCGTTATTCACTTACCTGCAAAAGTACCATCATATAGTATTGGTCCTGCAATCAGCCAATCATCATTAGAACATTAAAGAAATTTGCAACTGGCAATTAAAAGCCAAACATAAGCTGGTGGAACGCAATGATTTTAACGCCCGGTTTAAATCCCTTCATTAAGCTTATATAATATATACATATATGAGCTTATAAATATTACATATAAGTTAATTGCCTTTTACGTTCTGGAAAGGGCAAATGATTGACTGCTTTTAAAAAGAGTAACATGTGCAATTTACAGCCTTTAGAAGCCTAGGCCCGAATGCCTAAAGCTGTCACTCCTATTGTGAGAAACGTTACTCAAATGATTAGGCGAGTAATCGAGAAATTTTTACGTATAATTAATTATCAATGGTAATTTTTTTGAAAAATATAGATCTCAAAGTTTACGTTTCATTAGAACTATTAATTGCAAATAGAGGGGTTTGAAAACGGGTTTGCTTCCTTTAAAATATATTCCCTAATTGTAGAATTGGTTGTTTTAATCGTTTTTCCCTTAAAATATACAATGGCTTTTTTGTTCAATAAAAATTGTTTAAAGGCAGATAAATGTTACATTAAATACCATGAATGTTAATTAGAACGCCATATATAGGCATAATTAAAGAGATGTTGCAATAATTATTGAAGGCTTAAAAGGGGACGCTTTATAATTAGATAATTCGATGGCCATGTTTTGTTGGTTTTGCTTCATCTCCTTGCTGATATTTTAGTAAAGTGCCTAAATCACCAGATCTAGATCAACAATTATCGACCTTAAACATCCATCTTTCAAATTAATAGATAACTTTTATGAATAACTTAACAAGTATAAAAGCTCCTACTTGTACCACTATTTTAGCAGTAATGAGCCTTTTTGAAGGAAGCAAACCCGTTTCAAGCCATATTAACTGCTGCTGGAAGCGAAGCAGTAATATTGTAACATTATTGACAAAAAGAGGATTCAACAAGCAGTGTAGAAATCAATGAATGAATCCTTGTGTTTTAAATCAGGATAATCGACGTTCAATTTGAAACACGTTTTAATCGGAAGTGCCTCCATTTTGTATGCATTAACTTATGAAAAGATAAACTGACTTAAATGAACTAAAGCTTTGTGGTTGAAGCATCACGTTCTTTCACTTTTGATTAACTACCAAAAGGCATTAGCCAATTTTTTACACTTCAAAAGACCATTGGCTGCATTCAATTCATGTTACACCATATTTAAACATTTTAGATAAACAGTGAGGACATTTAGCCAACTCATAACCTAAAACGTCGTGCATCTACTTGTATCAAAGCATTTAATCATGCTTTATGTCGAATTTTTTATAATAATCATGATATCCGGAACATATTGGTATTCTCAATTGACATGTTTAGTTCTTTTTCTATTCTGCCCATTTTCTTGGTCGAAAAATTCATTTATTATATATCATATAGTACATATAGCAACTTTTCACATGGTTGTGGTAAGGGTATTAACCAAATATTTGTTCATGAATGTAAACTATACTCACCTATCCATTAAGCCCAAACTGCATGAGGTGCCTATAATTTTGAAAGTCAGTAAAAATTTATGATGATATTTTAACTAGATCATCTTACAGAAATGGGTGAGTCAGTTTAATTTCAAAATACGTAATAAACAAGTATAATTAGTGTCCTTTTTTAAAAGTGGGAGTTCGTTGGGCTGGTAGGCTTCACATGCTTGTGATACGATATTCAGTGATTAAAAGATAACTTGTTAGTAATGTTTGTAGCTAATCGAGGTAAAATTCGAAATTAAAGAATATGCAAGTCATTTTTTCCGTTTTTGCATTTTTTAGCTTTCTAATGTTGATTTTCACGTAAAATTGTTTCAATTAATTCAAAAATGAAATATTCAGTTCACTTATTTGTTGAAATTGAACAAGTTTACCTTTAAATTTGTACCAATGTTACGTTAAGGATAATTTGTATTAGAAATTGGACAGAAATACATTATCATTGGAGATTTATTACTGAACCTTTTTTGTATCTTTATTAAGTTTATATTTAAATGATGATAAATGAGATATTTGTAAAATTTTCAATAAAACTTTCTTTAAATTTAAGGGGATGCCGAGAGTTAATTTTCCGACAGTGGATATGTTTTTTTCAAGCCAACACCTCATTTTTAGTGCAGAATACCGAAGTCTCATTGATATGGAACGACTTTAGTAGCTTCAAACACTTGTTCAACATACATTTCGCTTTTTTGTGTTTAAACACATTCTTGGCATTTAAAAGCAATGAATTGGATGTGGTGAGTAAAAACTTTAAAGTATCTGACTTTCTCACAAACTTAACATTCCTTTTCTTTATTTCAGTTTACTTTGTACACCAGTTGTAAGTTTCGGTAATATATGTACGATTTTCCGAAAGGCAATTATATGATACTTAGAGTTTTATGTATAATGTCCGAAATGCAAACAGTAAATTTAACAAACATTTTATTTTATGATTTCGAGTGTTTATCAACAGATCAATTTGGGCCTTTTTGCGGATAGACCGTCCATAAATTTTAAGGCCTTATTATATTTCAAAACAATGCAATATTATCTGTTTATCACTGTCTCATTGTTTCATTTCCTAATGAGAATTATTGGAACACACACAAAAGTGTGAAGGTTATACCATCATTAAATAGATAATAATAAGGGGTGAAGTTTACTTTTTTGGAAACCTCGACCGTATTAAGGGTGTGATAGGTTCCAAATCCTGTTATTTGCAAATACTTTGACATTTTGCTCCCATTTCGGTTTGTAAAATCTTTTTTATAAATTGTTTAGGTGATATTGGCCGAATCTAGAGATCTTGATTCAATAATCTGGGCTTTATTTGGCGAGTTATGCAAAGTGTAGTTTATTCAGGGATGAAAGTGCAAGAGCCCGTGTATCTAACTAAACACTGTAGCATGGATTTAGCTTTCGTAATTGTCTTTTGTGCATATTTCAAATATACGTTCAAAGTTCTGCCTTTTCTTCTATGGTGGCCGGTTGCTACACCAACACCGGTGTAGCGTAATTGGAGGAGATGTTCAAGCGCCTAATGACCCTGCTTAGCAGGCCTTGACCCAGGTCTATGTCTAGGTATAGATCACCAAATAAACGGAATAGATCCAAGTTGTGGGATGTTTGGTGTTACTAACACCGACGTTTCGGTCCCGCAACTCGCAAATGCGTTCAGCCCTGCGGATTCCCAGGAAACGGTCCAGCCAGAGAGTAATGGCGATGACTTCCTCTAGCCCCGAGACACGAAAATTGAGCATCGTTTATCTATGTTTTAAAAGGAATAACAATATTATTTTTTCCAATACCTAACTCTCTCTACCGAAAATTTCGCCACCAGGGTTAATGCATGCTTTAGATACCTTTGTCTTAAATTATTACTAAAGTATTATTTGTGGTTTAAAGTTTTTATGAAATATGACTAATGCTGAGCTTAGAATTTTATTTTAATCAAAAGTGCCTCCTTATCACCATCATCCTAAACAAAAAAAGTTGTGTAAATTTAAAGCTTTAAATATGTGCAGGCGAAAGTGTTATGGATTTTTAAGGGCATTTGCAATAATTAGTGTCATCGCCTTGTTGATACCTAGATAAGTGCATATATTATCAGAATGTGTCATATTTAAAGCAAATCATATTAATCATCTGTCTTTCATATCAAAAAATATTTTTCCATATAACTTATAAATGTTGAACAATTTCTATTTTTAACAACTATTTGTATTATTAAGCAGCATTTCTGCAGGAAGCAAACACGTTTTAAACTAATTTAACTGTCGCCTAACCCAAACAGTTCTGAGTCCTCTTCACCGTGCTGTCGTAGCATTTTGTCAAAGCTTAGCTTTACGAGGCTATTAATAGCAGTGAAGAAATTAACAAATGGAACTTGCCTTTCAAATCCCGATAATAAACGTTCAATTTGAAATTTATTTTAATCTAATTTTTCTCCATTTCCATTTTTATCAACTTGTAAAAAAACAAAATTTATTTAAACGAACTTAAGCTGTGTTTTTGAAGCATCACTTACCTTCGTATTTGATTGGATACCGGAAGGCATTGGCTGCTTTTAATACATGAAACATCTAATTTGAACTTTTTCGATAAGCAATGAGGGCGTTTGGGCAACTCATAACTTAAAACGTCATGCACCTACTTATATCGAGGCTTTTAATTATGCCTTATGTCTAATGTTTCATTCTAATTTTTGTATCAGGGTCGCGTTGATATTCTTAATTGACATTTTTGGTTTTATTTCTATTCTGTTCATTTCCTTAGTCTACAAATTCATTTACTATATTTATACAGTAAATATAACATTTTTTGCACCTGGTTGTGGTAAGGATACTAATGATATATTTCTTCTTGAATGTAAAATTTACTTACATATCCGTTTAGCCTAAATTGTATGAGGTAACTACTATTTTAAAATTCAGTCAATATTTATAAGCATATTTAAAAATATATATTGTTTAAATATATAAACATACTTTAACAATGATTTCTACTAATTCAGTTTATTTTGCACACGAATTGTATGTTTGGAGACTTTCTGAACGATTTCTAAAAGGCAATTAAACGATGCATACTATTTAAGGTACAATAGCTGTTTATTAAAAAACGTATTAACAAGCATTATTCCAGCTTATAGAAATCATATTTCCCAACAACGATAAACACGTTTTAAGTTTTTCTAAAACTATTTTGCGGATAAACCCACAATTATTTATTGAAAACACTGCAATGATGGTGTAATTGTCCTCGATTCAATTATAAATCACAAGTGATAATATATGCGTTCAATATTACAAAAAATGATCATCAAAGTCCATATACCATTTATTCAAATTAAAACCTGTACTTGTCAAAATTTGACAAATTAGTAAACTGTGCAACTAATTTTTTGAATTGGGTAATATGAATTTACGACAAGATCGAAAATCCATAAGGAATGAATATCTTAGTTAAGCCATTAATTATCAAACCTACCACAAATGATTAAAAAACAAAATTTGATATTAAAATTTTAACACTAATTTTTGTATCAGGTATAATAATAGCCTACCAGCCAAATAAACCCTTGTTTTAAATTGATTAAAATATTTTACTACACAGAAATTAAAAGAGGACTCAGGGTAGTCTAAAAGATGACTCTTGTAAAAATATCATTATAATTGATTAGGTAACTTAAAGAACCATGGTTACCTCAAGCATTTTGTGATAAATGGATAGTTAAGCATATTTTGCTTCCTATAATGAAATTACGGATGGTCGTCTTACCACATCCAAGTGAAAAATTGTTTTCATTAATAAAAAATATAAAGAATGAATTTGTAGACAGAAAACATAATAAGGTCTACAAAAATTTATTAAAGTATTAATAAATTCCAGATAAAAGGATCAATATGAATAATTTCAGGTAAATCATGCTTGCAGGCTTTGCCGTTAGAAGATGCAGGAATATTTAGGTTATGATTGCCCTTAATACGCTTAGAACCAATAGACAAGGTGGGTCCTGCAGAAAATGCAGCCAATAATCATTAGAGCTTCATGTGAAGTAGATACTGCTCTTTTGAAAAAAAAACAATTGGAAACAAACAATATATAAAGCGTTAAACAAACAGTTCTAAACCTCTTTAAGTATGGTATGGGCATGCTTCCGTGGTTTTGCAATTTTCTGGCATAAGTTTTAGTAGAGAAGCATACTTTCTTTCTACAATTAGATGCCCTAATCTCTGACTCATTTTTCATTAGTGTAAGCAATTGCACGCTCATAAACACGAAATATTTTATTCCTCATAATTGACGTTCTTAAATTTATATATATTTATGATCCGTTCCATTAATAAATATTGTATTTTCACGTAGTACCTGAATTAATCCTTTATCGTCAACCATTTATTTAAAACTATGCAGCTCAGACATAGCATTTTAGTAGTTGTATTTTTTTCATTTCAGCACAACATTTCATTGGATTTACTACGGTTCAATAAATTAAGTTACAGAGAAATGTCAATAATTTAGTTTGCTTTCAGCATAACTATGGAAACCTGGTTTCTTGCAATCCTATGCATGGTATTGCTACTTAACGCAAAGCACCGCATTTCTCTGGCTTGAAATGTAGTGTTCTTTTTCAAAAAAGTTTCGATCCTAGGTGAAAAAGCATCCCGTAGCTAAATAGTGGCTGATAGGTGGCACATTTCGTTAAATTCCAAATGTCACAAATGTCTCAATATGATAAGATGTATTAGGAGACACTATTTTTCCTCCTTTTGCAAAATATTTTATCGATCTCTTAAACAGATAATGAGAAAATAACGATTAGTTGATTTAACAAAGTGTGTCTTGTATAATTATGACACTAAAAATTAGCTACTATGAACGTAGTGGCACTCACTAAAAGTGGCACAGTAAGAAAGAAGATAGAGACTTTGGTGGGGAGCTGCTTTGAAGATAGAGATCAGGGAAGAAACTCTGCTTGGTAGTGAAAGCCCTGGTCACAACGGACTATGTGGGCAAAAGGTTGGCGTGGTTATAGAGAGAGGAGGGAAGCAGAGTGGATCAAACATCGTAATGGGTGCAGTCCAAGTGCATGGCACAACCATCGATGTACGTGATAGTTCTCTATAAGAAGCAATCCAAAAATTGCAGGTAAAAGTTTCCAAAATTTGGCGATTTTTTGAAATTTACATAGAATGTTGATTACAAGAGCACGCTGTTTCTAAATTTTGGCTTGCGCCTGGCCATCAAACTACCACAACCAATACCTGGCGGCTTCCCACCAACGCCATCGTCATCACCAGGCACCCGTCGCACCTCCGCCCCTCACGCTTCAACTAGCGGTGTTCGCAAGGACAAATTGAATCCCAGTTCCAAGGCTGCTTCTTCGGCTGCTGTCAAGGTGTTTAAGGACAAAGCCGCTGCTGCCGGCTTCCGATAATCTGGCGTCCTGCTCCTATGCAGAAATGAAGGAGGAGTAAGAGCTTCCAACATCCCTCGAATTGCACCCCATGCCTTCGGATCCAAATGTCATCAAATTTCTTGAACTCCAAGGAATTCAGTGTTTTTTTCCTGTTCTTGCAGAACGTACAAGGCTTGGTAGTAATCCGGTTGACTTTCCAGCAGTCACCGTACCAAAGAACAAACTGTGCATGCGCCATCGTAAGACGTTTAGCAACAGGAAGTCAGAAAGAAAGTTGCTGTTATCAATGTGGATGTGAGTCTTCAAGGCTTCGACTGGAGCAGTAAGAAATAAGGGCTGCTGTGGGTATTTTTGGAGGTGCCAATTTTTTTCATTTGGAGGGTTATCAAGACCAATCAATAGGTCATTGTGAAATCACATTTTGATTACCTGTGACGTAAATAGCCGCCTCGCTAATCTTTTCGAAAAGGAACGACAATTAACACGTAATAGGGCTCTAATCAAAGGGATTGCGATTATAACTCAGGTCATTCGAATACTTGTCTAGACTTTTGATTGGTATCTTATCTGAGTATTTCAAAAAATCGTTTAAACATGCTTGTTCCAATAATTTCTACAATGTTTTGCTTATGTAATTTGTCACGGATATATCCCCAAGCATTGTGTTAGAAATAACCATGGTGATTTTGAATAGTGCTAGATGATTTCAAAGATGTATTTTATTAATAGCTTCATGGATAATCAGATTATACTTGGCTAATAGACGAGTTTTTTTCAGTTTCAAACTAAGATAAACTAAAATAAACAACGAGCTAAAATGTATTCTTAAATATTAATTTTTAAGTTTAGCTTAACAATTCTCATTCAATCTGGAACTGGCTCATTGATCAGAGTCGCCAACTCACTTTGTGTTACCTCACAAAGAATTGCCTTCGAACTGAATTGAGAGCATCTACTGAAAATTTTATTCAATTCCAAATATCTAAAGGAATTCCGTTCTTTATGACCCCGTAAATGCAGTGAAGGTCGATTTTATGGTGTAATCACAGGATAAGACATGACTTGATTACCTCCTTTGCTAGTCCGATTCAACCGTGGTGGCGCAATGGATGGCAAATTCTGCGTAGCAACTTCTAACGCTGCCACAGATACTAATTTCTTTATGAGAGTAATCAGTAGCATTATATAAGTGAAATGGGATTTTTTGCTAAATGTAAATGCTTAAGAAGATGGAAATCAGCGGTCTTCATTATATAAGCAGCCTGCACAATTACTTTTGGAAGAAAGCAAATCCGTGTACTTGTAGCGCATATGCGCTGTGCTGATGTGGATAATTGTTCAAGGACGGGAACCTAACTACACAAATCAATCAAAAATCACTCAGTGAAAAATTGTGCCCCGTCACCAGAATTAGTCTACACAA